>PVIW01006773.1:0-16402 GCA_004026585.1 Noctilio leporinus | reverse complement strand
GAGTCACTCTTTGGATTCTATCTTTTTCTAGTCTGTTTTCATGAATGATCCTTGAATCCATATTTATATCTAGCCCAAGGCTTCTTTCTTGTAGAGGTGTAGTAGCGTTATGAGTTTCAAAGGTCTGATTATACTGTTCAAAAACAATAGCCTTAAGAGAGTCCAGATACCGGCTTCTGAAGTCCATTTTCACAATCCGATGGTGTTTGCTAGCAATTGTCAATGCCTGGCCCAGAAGGGGAATACTGCTCCGCAGCTGCGAGGAAGAAATGAAGGCATATGGGGTCTGGGGGCAGTGGACCACGTAGGTGGGTTTGTACGGTTTGGCTTTCTACACTGTGTTCCCCAGGCAACTCGAATCCATACGGCATCCTCCTCTGCATCTCTGAAGGTGACCGATACATTTTTTAATGCTCTTTGAAGAATTTTCTTAAATGAACTTTTAAACTGTTTCATATCAAAAAGGTCAACGTCTTCACCTGGTTCTTTAGTCATCTGAAAAACATCCCATCCTTTCTGGTGCCGATGAAACTGAGTATAAATGATGTCTAAAAGGGCAGCATCATTGACACTTGCATGGTTCTCCTCACAAAGCAGAACCAAGTCATGAACAACAGATTCCTTTCTCTTCCGGAAGTTTACATTTTGCAGTTGAGTTTCAGATAAAAAATCCCAGGTTTTTAGGATTGTCATCATTTCAGTCATTGGGATTTTTAAGATGGTCCTCTTGATAAACTCGGCAAGAGTTTCATCCATTTCTTTGGCACTTAGGACGCGCGGCAGTCGCGAGAAAGTCTCCGCAAAGGCTTGGGATGTGGATCCCTCAAGGCTCTCGCCACCCTCCGCCGCACGATTCCCCGATTCCCCGTCAGGAGGGGTTCTCTGGCCGCTCACATTGCCAGCCTTCTCGCTCCTCAGCAGCTATTCCCGCCCGGGGCGCCTTCAAAGCCCTCTCCTTAGTTCTTAACTCTGTCTAACATACTATATGTTGCTCTTGTTATCTAGATACCTCTTTAGAATGTGAACTCCCTGAGAGTGCAGTTTTTACCCATTGTTTTTTTCACTGCTTTATGTCCAAGGCTTTAGAGTTGTATGCCCAGTAGAATAGACTCAAATATTAGGTGAATGAAGCAGTGAAGCATCAGTACAACTTTATAACTGGCTTCAGGGGTTACAGATAATAGCATACTTCATTGCCAAAAAAATTAAACTATTTTATATTTATTTGGAAATTAGACATGAAAAATACTATACTGTGTATGTCCAATGTATTATTTAATTCTTTTAAATTGTTTATTCAGATATAATGAAATAGCATACCATTCACCCTTATATAGTTTACAATTCAGTAGGTTTTAATATATTCAGAGTTGCATTACCACAATAAATTTTAGAACATTTTCATCATCCCTAAGTGAAACCATACACCTATTAGCTATAACCTCTGTCCCAATCCTCCCATCATCCCCAGCCCTAACAACCACTAATCTATTTTCTGTTTTCTTACAGATTTGGCTATTCTGGATGTTTCCTATAGGGATAGGCAATTTAGGCAGTATTGCCATCTTAACAATACTAAGTCAGGGAACTAGTTAGTATAAATGACCCATGGACATGGACAGCACGTGGACTGTTGAGGGGGAGCAGAGGGCAGGGGAGAGCAATGGGAGAAAAATAAATTAATTAAAAACAATAGTAAAAAAAAATAATTAAAAAACAACATGAGCATGGATGTTTTCCCATTTAGTTATTTAATGTCAATAATTTACAGTTTTAGAGTCAAGTTTATACACTCCTTTTGTTAAATTTATCTGTAGGTTTTTTTCTTTTTAGTACTATTGTGAATTTTATTTTCACATTGTTTATTACTATTATTTAAAAATACATTTGACTTTTGTATAGTGTATCCTGCATCCTTTTGTTTTTTTAGAATATTCTTTAAGATTTTCTATATACAAAATCATGACATCTGCAAATAGAAATGGTTTTGCTTTTTCCTTTCCAGTGTGGAAAGGTATTTTTTTATACTGCCTAACTTCTCTGGCACATCTAGTACAGTGTTGAATAGAAGTGGCAATAGTGGACATCCTGTCTTGTTCTTAATCTTAGAGGGGATGTAAATCTTTCACCACTGAAGTTTTTATAGATCTGTTTTATCATCAGGAAGTTACCTTCTATTTCTGGTTTGTTGAATTTTTTATAATGAAGAAATTTTTCATAATTGCTCAGAAAAGCAGTAAGACTCAAATGAATAGTCATGTAGTTTTAGTCCTAAATCCTATTAGGACATTATTACATGAATTGACTTTTATTTGTTTATTTTTATTTTTTTGCAGGAGCCCCTCCCTCCCCCCCATTAATTGACTTTTAGATGTTAAAGCAACCTTGTTTTCCTGATCCAATTGTTGTGTGAATAATTATTTTCATATATGGCTGGGTTTGGTTTGCTATAATACTTTTTTTTTTTTTAAAGTATTTCTACTTGTATATCTAGATTCAGAAGAGACCCGGGTGGTGTGGCTCAGTGGATTGGGCTCCCACCTGCAAACCAAAGGATTGCTGGTTCCATTCTAAGTCAGGGCACATGCTGGGTTGTGGACCAGGTCTCCAGTTGGGGATGCACAAGAGGCAGCCACACACTAATGTTTCTCTCCCTGTCTCTCTCCCTTCCCTTCTCTAAAAAATAATAAAATCTTTTAAAAAGAGAGATATTGACCTATAGGATTTTTATGTTTTTTATTTTATTTATTGTGATATCTTGGTCTGGTTTTGGTTATCAGCTAATGGACTCATGGAATGAATAGGAAATAGATCCTTCATCTTCTGTATTTCCTTTTCTTTCTTTTTCCTTTTCTTTTCTTTTTTTGAAAAGTTCGTAAAGAATTTATATTAATTCTCTTTTAAACATTTGGTAAAATTTACCAGTGAGGTCACCTAGGTCTAGTTTTTTCTCCGTGGGTAGTTTATAAATACCAGTTCATTTTCTTTAGTAATTATAGATCTATTCACAGATCCTGTTCTGTTTTAATTTTGTTTTGGAAGTTTGAGTTTTTCTAGGAATTTGTCCATTTCATCAAAATTATTCAATTTGTTGGCATATGGTTGTGCATAGTACTACCTATAATCCTTTGTATTTCTCTACATTAGGTAGTAATGTCTACTTCATTTCTGGTTTGAGGAATTTGAATTTTTTCTTTATTAATCTAGCTAAATTTATTGTTTTCAAAGAACCAACTTTTAGTTTGGAGAAAAATGAAAACTTATGTGGTGCAGCTAAAGCAGTGCTTAGCAGGAAACTACTACACTAAAAAAGACAAAAGAACCAACTTTTGGTTTCATTTCATCCTTTCCACATAAGAACATTTGTATACCTCTTCCCACCCCATTTCTCAAGATTATATCATCTCAGTATTTGGGAAGAGAATTTTTAAAACTACAATGGTTTCTTGTCTTTGCAGATGTTAGAAGGGAAGAGCAAAATTTCTGTCAATGACTTCCTCATAAAGGCTTCAGCTTTGGCATGTTTAAAAGTTCCTGAAGCAAATTCTTCTTGGCTGGACACCGTTATAAGACAGTAAGTATAACACTGCTGGAGAAGGTGCATATCCATCAGCAGTTTTCTTGTGTTATGTAATTATAACCAGGAATATAGTGGGTATGGAGAAATGGAATACAGGAGGGGGAAATGACTCCCGCAGGCAAAACAATTTGGAAACAACATGAAACTATGAGCCAGTGCTAAATTTACTTGTAGTAATGACTACAAATTCTTTGTATGAGTTCAGGAAAGGGAGATAAGTGTATAGATACATGCAGTTAAGTTGTACAAAGCAAGATTGATACAATTTTTGTTCACCAGTTCTTTTGAACCTTAGGGTGGCGGCAGGAGGTGGGGGCAAGTTTGAAAACTAACCAGAAAACAATATTTATTAATATTATAGCGGCATGTGACTAACGTGGTGCTCAGTGTCTTTCACATGTGTCTTATTTAATCCTTATGACCATTTAAGGATTAGGTGTTTCACTCCCATTTTAAGACAAACAAACAGAGTCAATGAGTTAAATAATTTTCCCTGAGTTAATATGTTAGCAAATAGCAGAATTACGATTGGAATCTGGATTTTGACTTCTGAGACTAGGCTGTTATTTTTTTCAAGATTGTGTTTGTTTATTTTTAGAGAAGTAGGGGGGGAGAAAGAGAGGGAGAGAAACATCAGCATGTGGTTGCCTCATGCAAACCCCAAGCTGGGGACCTGGCCCACAACCCAGACACGTACTGTGACTGGGAATCAAACCAGCAACCCTTTGATTCACAGGCCAGCACTCAGTCTACTGAGCCACACCAGCCAGGGCAAAGCCTTTGTATATTTTTATTAAAATAATAATACAGCCCTGGCTGGTAGCACAGTGGATAAGGCGCCAGCCTGTGAACCCAAAGGTCGCAGGTTCAATTCCCCAGCCAGGGCACATAACCAGGTTGCAAACCAGGTCTCCAGTCAGATCTGTGGCTGGAGGCAGGTGAAAGGCAACCATACATTGATATCTCTCTCCCTCTCTGCCTCTCTCCCTTCCCCTCTTTATAAAAATAATGAAATAAAATCTTAAAAAAAAAAAAATAGTACAAATGTTAAAATATTGCTACATGGCTTAAAATGACCTACCCAGCCTTTAATATGAAGTCCATTCCCAAGAGGCAAACACAACTTTTTAACTGTTATTCTGATATTACCTTCATATTTCTAAATCACTTTTTTCTATTGCCTTTCATGAATTTTTTTGTTCTTTTTACTGTACTGAATGACTTCCTATTAAAAAAGGTTAAGATTAAGCTTTATTGTACCTTTCCTAAACACACACACCCCATATATGTAATTGATTATAGCAGAAATTTTAATTCTGCTATATTTTTATGCCTAGGAATATATTATTTATGACTAAGACATGTAGTATGCCATGAATATAACTTGACTGCTTTTTATGATTGCCTAAGAGGACTAGTTTTCTGTGTACTCATCATTAATTATTCTTGAAACTCCTCAAGAGAACTCTAAACCATTTTTCCATCTTCTCAGACATAGCAGGTAATCTCCTGATTCTAACTTTTTCCTTGGTCACATCCCTCTTGGAGAATATCTGAGGGTCTTACTATTTCTTATACATTATATTAGTTTCTTGGGGCTGACATTACAAGTCACACAAAATTGGTGGTTTCAAAATTTTTTATTCTCTTGAATTCTGAAGGCCAGAAGTCTGAAATCAAGAAGTTAGCAGGTGTGTGCTCCTTCCACAGGCTCCAGGGGAAAGTCTGTTGCTTTTTCCAGTTCTGGTGGCTACAGGCATTCCTTGGCTGCGGCTGGGTAACTGTTAAGCTCTAGCTCCGTCTTCACATGGTCTTCTCTGTGTTTGTGTCTTTTCTTCTTCTCTTACAAAGGATACTTGGCATTGGATTTAGGGCCCACCCAAATAAACCAGAATGGTATTATCTCAAGACCCTAATTACACCTGCAAAGACCTTTTTACTAAATAAATCATATTAGTGGATTCTGAGATCAAGACAGACATATCTTTTAGAGGGTTATTATGAACATTTGCATATGATTTGTGTTTACATGTTTTCATTTCTCTTTGGTAGGTTCCTTTTGGTAGGTTCTCTTTGGTAGGTTTGTTGGGTCATACACTATACTTAACCTTTTAAGAATAAGTAAAGAAATACTGCTTAGATCAAAAGATTGAGGTTTCAGGGCAGTTTCTCAATATTGTTAATTCTTACCAAATATCCTTCATTCATTTGTTCATATAGCTGTTCAGTAAATATTTATTGAGCATGAACTGTTTGCTGGATTCAGTGGTACACAAGATAGGAAACACCATCCCTACTGTCTCAGGAAGATTATAAACAAATAATATTGTAATAAAAGGATAATTTAATTAAGAAAGCAGTATTTGCTGTGTGATATCTTGGCTAGATCCTAGCTGTGGAAGCTGCTAAAAGTCAGAAAATGTATTATTAGAGCAGGTCCATTTGTTTGCAAATGGCAAATGCCACTGTCTCTGGCCAACTTAGTCACATGGAAGGTTTTGGTACTTGTATTCTCCTAATGTTTGTGCCTAGAAGGAGCTGGAGTTTTCCTTCATGGGAGGTGTAACTTTTTCTCAATTGTAGAACACTTTATCAGGGACCCTTAAACAGACGCCCAAAGATACTGTGGATACAATTCAGAAGTTAGAGAACTTGGATGAGGAAAAGAATCATTTTTTCCAATAACCTGTAATTCAAATTTTGTGTTTTCTCCCATTATAAATGTGGAAAACAAACCAAAGAGCTCTTAATAAATAGTATTTGAGCTACTGACGAGTAAAAATCAGTTGTTGTCATGTCACATTGTAGTTGTTGCAGGTATCTTAAAATATTGTTTTGCATATTGCTACTTTAAAATTATAGCCATTATTAGATCTGCTACAAGGTCATGTTAATGAGTTAACACAGTAGCACATACATCACTTTTTTTTAAATCCTCACTCAGTGGTCTATTTTTATTTATTTAGAGAGGCAGGGAGAGAGATACAAACATCACTGTAAAAGGATAGTATGATTTGTTGCCTCCCATATGCACCCTGACCAGTGATTGAACCTACACTGGTATGGCCCCTGATTGGGAATTGAACCCATAAACTTTTGGTGTATGGGACCATGCTCCAAACAACTGAGCCACCCAGCCAGGGTACCTTTTGTATTTTGAATAGATAACTTAAGTTTCATTATAATTGTTTTTTAGTTTTTTGTTTTGTTTGGTGATTTATTTTCTGTGTTAAAAATATAAATATAGGCCCTGGCTGGTGGTGCAGTGGATAAGACGTCCCCTGCAAACCCAAAGGTTGCTGGTTCAATTCCCAGCCAGGACACGTAACCAGGTTGCAAGCCAGGTCTCCAGACAAGTCCATAGCTGGAGGCAGGTGGAAGGCAACCATATATTGATGTCTCTCTCCCTCTGCCTCTCCCTTAACCTCTCTCTAAAAGTACATTTAAAATCTTAAAAAAAATACTCTAAGGTAATACTCAAATGCAGAGATACCCATGGTGTAGAAAAAATGGGACTGTTACGTTCCAGGGTACCACTACCCTAAATCCTGTTTCTCCCGCAATGCAGTCCTTGCCATTCAGTTTCTCTTCCATCTGCTCAAGCTCTGCTTGCAGACTCAACTGCAGCCACTGTGTCTCAAAATCTCAGAAGTTCTTTTTGTTTAATTCTTACCGAATACTGAGCCTTCTTCTCCAGCTAAATCCATGTGTTAGTCCTGGCAAATGGGGAAGTTAGAGAGCATGTGAAACCAACCTACTGACACATTATCATTCATGTTTTTTAAAGTGTAAGTAAAAGGGGTCACAGCAGAATGTAAAGACCACAGAAGATACCCTGTCTAGCTGAACAGTAGCAAAACTGGAGGAAATATCAGTATTCTTACTTAACCAGACACATAAGCTCATAATAAACAATGATTATTATTGAGATTTCCTTTTTTTCTTTTTAAACAGAAATCACGTTGTTGATGTCAGTGTTGCAGTGAGTACTCCTGCAGGACTCATCACACCTATTGTATTTAACGCACATATAAAGGGACTGGAAGCCATTGCTAATGATGTTGTTTCTTTAGCAACCAAAGCTCGAGAAGGTAAACTACAGCCACATGAGTTCCAGGTAAAGTATTATTTTTAAGGTCATTATGCTTTTGTTGCATTTTCCACATTTTCTTCCTTGGTTTTTCACTGATAACAAGGTCTTAAAAATAAAGAAAAATTGAGTCACCTATTAAAGGTTGAAAATAAGATGTTTTACAACCAGTGTACAAAAGCCATACAACTGACTTTTGTTCGTATTGTAATGATTGCATATTTTAAATAAAGAGTATTTCATTCAGGCCTTTTTTTCCCTTTCAGCTTTAATGATATTATAATTAGCAATTAGGAATTGTATATATTTAAGATATACAACTTGTATACATAATGAAATGATCACAATCAAGCTAATTAATGTCTGTTAGTTCATATACTTCCATTATCTTTTTTTTTTTTTTAATTTTATTGTTGTTGTATTACATCCATCCCCTTTTTGCTCCACTCTGTCCCCCTCCCCACCCACCCATTCCCCCCAAAGTCAATCCCATCTGTTGTCCATGTCCATGGTTCCTTTATACTAGGTTCTTATCTAAGCTGCTCCCCTTCCCATTATCTTTTTATTTATTTATTTTTTATGGTAGTTCAGAAGGCTTTTCTTAAAAGATTTTCTTAAGGTCTTTTTACAAAAGGTCTTTTTTTCTGAACTATGTTGACAAGCAGTTAACATCTAATTTTAACTTTTTCCCCCTAAGGGTGGCACTTTTACAATCTCCAATTTAGGAATGTTTGGAATTAAGAACTTCTCTGCTATTATTAATCCACCTCAAGCATGTATTTTGGCCATTGGTGCTTCAGAAGATAGACTGGTTCCAGCAGATAATGAAAAAGGGTAAGTGTCAAAATGGAGAGGGATGTACAGTATAAGATTATTTTCATTATATTATACCTGTTTTTGAGTCTTAAGTTTTAGAATTACTGGCATGCATATTGGAGCTTCAGGTAGAGTCAGATGTAAGTATAGAATGAAATTTCTCAGAACAGCAACTCATCTTATTTTACTAAATGTAATTAATCTTCTTTGAGATAGGAAGCTTTTACTCTGAATGTATAAAGGGTCACCATGCTTATCTCTTAAAGAGAAAGCTAGTAAATATTTTAGGCTTTGTGGGTTGTATGGTTTCTGTTGCAAATAGTTGTAGTGTAAAAGCAGCCAGGGGCACTATGTAAATGAAATCTAGTAAACCTGCATTTGGTAGGATTTGCCGATTCCTGCTCTGTCCAGATGGTTGTCAGTCTGTTTCTTGAAGTTACTAATTTGGGCAAGAAATATACAGGACATGAAGAATAGAAAATAAATGTTGCCTGGTTGGGATTATGAAGTCAGAGCTGGCATTTGGGCTTGTTACTGGCTAAAATCCAGTGATTGCTTTTAGAATACCTAATAATGTTTTTATCTTTTTCTAGATTTGATGTGGCTAGCATGATGTCTGTTACGCTTAGTTGTGATCATCGAGTTGTGGATGGAGCAGTTGGAGCTCAGTGGCTTGCTGAGTTTAGAAAGTACCTTGAAAAACCTATCACCATGTTATTATAATTACCCTAAGAATTTCTAGTCTCTCTAGATCACATTGGTTCGTTCTTATCAAGATATAAATGTTATTAAACATGTGGTTCTTTTTTATTTTAAAGTTAACCGGTTATTTTTAAGTCTGTCCACTTATTTGTTATGGTCATTGCTGAATTTTTTTTTTTAAATGCCAGTTTCACTCCAATGTTGTGTACATTCAGTAAACACCAGATTTTAAGCTGTGTACTCTTAGTCAGGAGACATGTGGCATAGCCCTTTGGTGTAAGTACTTCCACTGGGAAATGTAAAGGTATAATTGTGGCTCCCTGTTGGATCTGGTATATAAAAGTATATAAAAGTAAGCTTGAGGTTTTTGAACTTTATTTGCATCACATGTATTTCTTATATTTGAGAAAAGGAGAAGTCAGGAAAATTTGTTCTGTTTGGAGAAAGGGTTTGAATGTAAGCTTGATTTTGGAATTTAACCATAATTTAAATTATTCTCTTATATGATCTTAATTTTATCATAGATGGGAAGAGTAAAGAACCTCAAGGAAAACAAGGGAAATTTTTTAAACATCAATATTTTCTTAGACTTCTTCAACCACTATTTATTTTTTCTGTGAATCCCAAAAATGGTTTTCATTTCTTGAGATATAAATATAAACCAGCCACTTGGTGTAAATGAGAGTTTGTGTGGGTATTTAAACAACCTAAATGTATAATTATGAGCAGAATTCTACAGTTACCTCCAAATAAAAGAATATCCTTATGGAATTTAATGGTGAAGTTGTGAAAGTAGAGTTTTTCCTCCAATATTAATTACCAGAATTTACTACTCAAATAACTTTGGAAAACTATATCAAGTAACAGTGGAATAAATGTACATATGTAAAATAACAGTTTTTAGCAAGATATGTGCCAAAGTCCATGCATATTATCAAGTTCTGTCTGAAAAGAAGGGGAGAGATGATGCATTGGTGAACAGTTTAGAGACTAAAAGATGATGACCAAAACACAATAGTCATTTCTACTTGGAGAAAGTGAAAACTGCTAAATGTGTATTTTTAAAAAGTGTCCTGTGTTTTCCCACCCTAATGTTAATTTGTAAAATAAAAAAGGCCTAATATCCTATTGGAGAGAAAAAATACTATTTAGGTAGCATACTACCTTATCAGCCTAAATATTTTTTCCATTTTGCCTTTCTTCTGGTGGGGTAGAGGGTGATATTCAAGATAATAAAAATGAATTGGGAACATTATCACAATTCCAAGACCTTCTATTGAATTGATGTGTTTTAATAAATATTTGAAATTGTTTGACTATTTTAAATTAATCTGACTAGTGCTTCCTTGTATTTAATATGTGGAACTAACCCCTGAAATTTAGGACTTTCATTGTTTAATCTATTTATAAATGTTTATTATTATATGGTGCACAAGAGACATTCCAAGTATTCCACAAATATTTCCCTTGTACTGTTATGAAAACATTAATATAATAATCAGTAATTATAGCTGGAACTGAAGATTATGCAGAAGAAACAAGCTTATTGCAAGGGATCATCATTAGTAGGAGCTGAATCTGGTTCAAATACATGAAACTTCAGGGATAATTTATTTACTAATGTTTATGGCTCTTTTATTCTCCTGAAAGAAAAATAAAAAGTTACCTCCTAATAGAAATTGTTCTGAGTTAAAAATCTGACCTATATTCTAAATCTGGATTCAGTTTATTTAGCTTACCAGAATTTGAAAGAGTAGAAGTTAGAAATGATGGTTTGTTTGGTTCAAATCAGATTGTTTAAAACTAAAGCTATGTTTTCAACATGTCTGGTCTAATTGTTGACCAACTGTCAGTAATTTTCCCATTAATTGATTAAGAGCAGAAACAGCTATATATGTTTAAATTCTCAATTTTAAGTTTATAGAAGTGATAAAAATCACAACTGAGTTCTGAAGGATATACTCTAAATACTTTACACTCAAGGAGTTATTGAAGCACTTCATGTTGGGATGTGGCACATAGCAAGATGAAAGATCACACTTAGATCTTTTACTCCAAACCTGAGGTTTGTGAATATAGTTATGGTATCTCAAGGCACAGTCTACAAGAGGAATTGACCAGTGCAGGACATGATAGGAAATGTGTTGTAAAGAATACTCATCACCTAGCCCTGGCTGGTAGCACAGTGGATAAGGCGCCGGCCTGCGAACCCAAAGGTCGCAGGTTCGATTCCCCAGCCAGAGCACATAACAAGGTTGCAAACCAGGTCTCCAGTCGGGTCTGTGGCTGGAGGCAGGTGAAACGCAACCATACATTGATGTCTGTCTCCCTCTCTGCCTCTCTCCCTTCCCCTCTTTCTAAAAATAATGAAATAAAATTAAAAAAAAAAAAAAAAAAAAGAATACTCATCACCTAGTAATGCAGAAGCCGTGAAATACATGGGAAAATAATCACTACTGATAACTGATATAAAACCAAATTTATAGAAAAGTGTAATCTGTAAATTAAGGACAATTAATGTCAATCTCAAATAATTTCCAGTTTTGAGGAGAAAAGATCTTGGTGGGATTCAAATTTAAACTCCACAGTTCATTATTAGTTAATACTTTTTCTGGGCAGTTTTGCTTTATGTAGGGAGGGGGAGGAGGATGGGAAAATGTTTTATGAATAAAATCCATTGAAATATCTGAAAATATTTTGGGAAATAGGATATTAATTGCATTTAATCATTAAGTTTGTTGGATCTTGATATGCATTTTATCAATGCATACACAAACACGTAGCTGCTGACATAAGTGATAATACACAAGAGTAGAAATTAAATCAGGAAATCAGTTTTGACTGATTTTGCAGAAGAAAAAGTGAAAGTGCTCCAAGTTTTTTGAGGGATGGGAATATAATAGGTTTGTTAATTTTAGGACACCATGCAACTGTAGACCATTTTCAGATGGTAAATATCCTATTGCTTAGCAGGATTCAAACCCAGGTCAAGTTTAAGAAAATTAGGTTTTTAACCTTGACTGCTGTGGCTTACCACTGATGCTGGACCATCCTATAAAACCAAGAGGTGGCAGTTTTGACCACATCGCCTGGGCTGCAGGTTAAGGCAACCTATTGATGTTTCTTTCATGAGTCAATGTTTCTCTCCCTCATCCATCCTTCTTTCCCTCTCTAACAGTAAATAAAGTATTTTTTAAAAATTGTTTTTGAGTATCACATATCAATTATATCCATTACACATATAACAGTTCCTAAAGTAAGAATGTTTTTAAAATAAGGACTTTGAAGACTGTTGAACTAGAAACCAATCACAAGGCAATAGCTTTGTATCTAGAAAAGATAAGGGATGTTTATAGTTTGATGTGAGCATTGCTTACTTGGGATATAAATTGGAAAGCTGTTATGTTTGAATTAACTATCTGACAACTTAGATGAATGGGAGTTGAAAAGTATATCACCTTTTTTTTTTCTTTTCAACAAATCCATTTCTTTGTGTGTGTGTGTGTATGTGTGTTAAGGTTTTATTATTTTTAGAGAGGGGTAGGGAGAGAGACATGTATGGTTGCCTTTCACCTACTTCCAACCATGAATCTGGTTGGAGACCTGGCTTGCAACCTGGTTATGTGCCCTGGCTTGGGAATCGAACCAGCAACCTTAGAGTTCACAGGCTGGCTCCTTATACACTGTGCCACCAGCCAGGACCATCACCTTCTTTTTTTTCTTTTTAATTTCTATTTAAAGATTTTACTTACTATTTCTAGAGAGAGGGGAAGGGAGGGAGGCAGAGAGGGAGAGAGACATCAGTGTATGGTTGCCTTTCACCTGCCTCCAGCTATAGACCTGGCTGGAGACCTGGCTTGCAATCTGGTTACGTGCCCTGGCTAGGAATCGAACCAGCGACCTTTGGGTTCACAGGCTGGCGCCTTGTCCACTGTGCCACCAGCCAGGGCTTCTATTTTTAAAAGCTATTTTTTACATGGACATGGACAACAGGTGGGATTGACTTTGGGGGGAATGGGTGGGTGTGGAGGGGGACAGAGGGGAGCAAAAAGGGGATGGATGTAATACAACAACAATAAAATTTTTTTTTAAAATGTCTCAAATGGAAAAATAAATAAATAAAAGCTATTTTTCTAGAAGGCATTTGTCCCAAAGTCAACTGCTTTTTTAATTAGAGTTGGATGTATTTTGCAACATAACATCCAATCATTTTAGTGCTTTATTATATCCAGTCCACAGGGAAGTCCTTATCTGATATCAAAAGGCATGCCTGGTTAGTTTTCACTCCTGCCAGAGCTGTTTTATAGAAGTATAGAGGTTCACAGAAGCAACAGGTTTGAATGTTATATTGACTTTGTATCTTTATTGCTGGAGGAAACTTACCATGGCCCATCCTGACAAGAAAAAAACTTCTTGCACAGTCTGGAAATAATTTCTGATTTAGAAATATACTAGAGACAATTTTTTTTTTTCAATGAGCAAACGAGAATTTTCACATTACTTGGAAACAAGTAGAATTTTTTCAAGTGGTATTTTATTTAAGACCATTACAAATACCTTCAAAATAAGTATACCACAGCAATACTATTTTTAGTAGTTTTTGTTTGATGCCATGTTTATTTGAGGAGAAAGGTGTGGCTTTTTGTTGTTTTTTAAGGCAACAGCTGATGAGAAGATCTCATTCCCTCAAAAGGAACTCTTAGAAAATGTGAAACTAGTGTTTAAAGTAAATCAATAATGAAGGTCCAGTAATCCACATAACTTTATCGCTAAAAACCAAAAAACATAATGCTCTTGACTTACACCAATGGCATTGTGACAATTAACATAGCTTTCTCTTTGATAAATTTTGCTGTAGTCATTTCTGTATCCACAGGTTCTGGGAGATTCAGATGTAATCTGTACTTCTCAGAAACCTCAATCAATAAATCATCCTAAGAAGAATAAACCAAGAAATATTTTAAAGATGAAAATAGAAAAGTATTTTAGGTTAAAGTGAGTGCTATCATATTATTTTTCCCATTATTTACTCCTTTCCCATAAGAAGAGGATCTCAACTTATTGCCATGTGACTTAGAAAAAAGAATCAAGTTGTAAATCCCTGAGTTTTTGAGATTGTCATTGCTGCTTAATACATTGAAGGTTAACTGAAAGAAGTACCAGAAGATGGATGTTGTGACCCCAAATTATGTGAATTGACTTTGGGGGCAGACTAGGAAATAGAAAGGAAACTTAAGGAGACTGGAAGGATGGTGATTGACGTTTTATAATGATAAAACCCTTAGTAAAACTATAAATAATTTGAAAGATAAATTGTGTACCTAGTTAGTTTGTGACTTTAAGTAAAGTGGGCAAATAAAATGTTAGTAGCATGCATTGGTTTTATTGGCTACATTTAACAAGGTACAACAAAAAGAGATGAACTTAGACTAGAATTTACCAGTTTACCAATTTAACCAGAGTTAAAAGGGAATATGCAGAGCCCAGAAATTCTAAAGATGACAAAAATGCAACTAGTTTTTTCCAACCAGTAAAGAACTGAATTTCTTTATGTATCAATAAAAGCTGATTAAAACAGCCTAAGAGGCAGAGGCTAAATCATAAGTCTATGCTTTTGTTAAAATTTCTACCAGGGTTAAGATGGACCTCAGTAAATACATTTGCCTTAAATGACAGCTATTAAGTAAAAAAGTCCATTGATAAATGGGCACATCTAAAAATGAATTGTCAAGTATAACACTGAATTGAGATGAGTAAAATGTTGCCAGCCTGGATGAAAAGTAATTTTAAATAATCTTTGGGGCCCTGGCTGGTGGCTCAGTGTATGGGTGCTGGCCTGTGAACCCAAAGATCGCTGGTTCGATTCTCCAACCAGGGCACATAACCAGGATGCAAGCCAGGTCTCCAGCTAGGTCCTTAGCTGGAGGCAGGTGAAATGCAACCATACATTGATGTTTCTCTCCCTTTCTTCCTCCCTCCCTTCCCCTTTCTCTAAAAATGATAAATAAAATCTTTCATAAAATAAAAAAAAAATCTTTGGACCCTAACATTCCGTGTGCATGAAATAAGCTGAGTAAACTGCTCAGTATATAATGATGGCATAATCTCCAATGCTGTCTTTAGATGTGGCCCAAATAGAGAGTGAAGGTATGGTGGGGGATGGGGGGACCTCCCAAATAATGGAACTGAAGGTCATGGAAAACAATGGGAGCAAGGGAGGCTAGGTAATAATCTGTTACAGCCCTATGTGAGAACATCCTCTACATTCAGGGAATAGGATCCTCAAAATATCTGTCTACTAGCAGTTTCAGAACTGCTATGCACCTCATATTTTTACCATTTCTGAATTTGAGACTGTTAACTGTGGTTATCTTCTCTCCATTTCATATTGTATGGTGCATGGGGTTATAGGAGTAGATAACTCGAGTTTGCAAGTTGTAAGTCTGGTTGGGAAGGAGTAGAATGCAGACTATCATGGTAAAATCCTGTGCTTTGAAGTCTGATACTGGAATTGGATGTGTCTTCCTTGAGAAAAGATGCAAATATTTGTGACCAAGAGTGGACTGTGGTAAAGTGTAGGATTGTTGCCAATTATCTGATCTTCTGTAAGAGGATTACACATATAACCCTGCCATGTGACTTCCTGTGACTACCCTTGAGGAGAATATTTTTCGCTGCCCTATTGATATAGGTAGGACTTGATCTAGTGACTTACTTTGGCTAACAGAAAGTGAGTAAAAGGTGATACATGCCATATTTGAGAGGAAGTTTTAGGATCTATCGTATAATTTGGCCATTTCTATCTCCCTCCCCTTACCAGGAAGAAAACGTATGTTAGATAGGAATTGCTTCTTCACCTGTATTTTGATATGTGTAAGATTTGTCAAGCAGAGCAGGCCTAGTTGACATGTAACTTGAGTGAATTATTATAAACCACTGAGATTGCGAAGTTTAATACAGCAAAATATAAGAAATATTGACTGATACAAATTTATAGTATTAACTATTTAACCTACCTTAGAAACACTAAGGTCACAAAGAGATACTGAATTAATACCAGGTAATTCAACTTTTAATTCAATTTTCAGTGGTTTCTCATTCTGATCTGCCACAATTTCTAATTCATAGGCTGGTCTCTCCATTTCCACCTGGATATCTGTACTGGAAATCTCTTCTATCAGGCATCCTTTTTTGTCTAAAACTTGGTCGGTTGG
>PVIW01006772.1:0-82130 GCA_004026585.1 Noctilio leporinus | reverse complement strand
GGGGGAGGCAGAGGCAAGAAAGGGGATCAGTTTAGACAAGAACCTAGTATAAAGGAACCATGGACATGGACAACAGGTGGGATTGACTTTGGGGGGAATGGGTGGGTGGGGAGGGGGACAGAGGGGAGCAAAAAGGGGATGGATGTAATACAACAACAATAAAATTTTAAAAAATAAAATAAAATAAATTAAAAAAAAAGAATAAGAAGTGAAAAAAAATAATAAAACGAAATAAAAACATGAATAATACAAGGCAATAAATGCATGTTTGTGAATAATTGCTTTAAATCAGAAGATGAGCTGTGGCTAAGTGGATAATAAAACAATACCCTCACATATTCTGCCATTTCAGATCAAAAGACACACGCAGACTAAAAGTAAAGGGATAGAGAAAAATATGTCATGAAAATGAAAATAAAACTAGGGTAGCAATATTTATACCAGACAAAATATATTTGAAAACAAAGGATTTTTTTTAATAAGAGACAAGGAAGAATCACTTGACCCATTTCTGGATATTTATCCCAAGAAACCCAAACCACTAAATCAAAAAGACATATGCACCCATCTGGTCATTGAAGGATTATTTACAGCAGCTCAGCTATGCAACCACCTAAGTGCCCATCCATAAATGAATAAATCCAGCAGAAGTAGCGTCTATATACAATGGGATATGACTCAGCCATAAAAAAATGAAGTTGTGCAATTTGTGACAAGATGGGTGGACCTAGAGGTTGTTCTGCTGAATGAAACAAGTCCGACAGAGAAAGACAGATGCCATATGACTTTACCTACATGTGGGAACTAAACGAGCAACCAGAGACAGACTCGTAGACATCGAGACTATTTTGATGGTGGCCAGAAGCGGGGAGGTTGACGGGTGGGTGAAGAGGGGGAGGAGTTAAGTAGTACAGATTAGTAGTTACAGAGCAGACATGGGGATATAAAGTACAGCACAAGGGATATAGTTAATAATACGCAATAATTATGTGTGATATCGGATTGGTCCTAGATTTACCAGGCGGTCACTTGGCGAGTTATACAAATGTCTAATCTGAAACTAATGTCATGTTGCACATCAACTCTAACTGAAAAGCAAAAAAGTATGAAACTGGGAAAAAGAAAACCACTTCCTGAAAAAGAAGAAGGGGTATGAATAAATTGTAGGACCTTGAACCGAGGCCATTTCTTTCACTGAACTGATGCACAGCAAACCATGGAGGGCGTGGGAGACAGCACTGTCACATGTCTCAGGGGGTAGGCCTGGCCACGAAGGGTGCATTTAAGGTCTGGTGTATCCAGACTTTGAAGATTCAGCACTTCCTGCCCTAAGAGTGGCGTGATCTCTGCAGGGGACCCCAGGACTTGGCACCAACTGTCAGAGGTTTGAGGCGTCCCCTGTGCTGAGGTTGTCTGGCCAGAGCCACACATGGGCTGGAGGGCAGCCACGGCTGTCACACAGGATCCAATGGGCTGTGCGATTCTGCTCACTGCCGCCCAGGAACCTGGCACCTGAGCCCGTGAGGGACTTTCCTTGCTGCCCGCAGGGCTGAGCACGCAGGGCTATGTGCACAGAAGTGCCTAGCATCGTAGAGGTTCCATTTACTGGAACCCTGGAACACGTGACTTTTGTTTTTATAACTAAATGCTCTGTTCATCGTCCAATTAAACCTCCACATTTGAAAAAGGAAAGAATCTCACCGTGTGGGAGAGGTTGTTTACGCATATTGGTGGGACACCTCCAGGAATCCCTTATCCTTTACAATAAACAAAGCCCCAAGTGAAAACTAGAAGTAATGGGCAACAATTAGGGATACATGGAAAGAATTGTGAATTTGAGGGCCCCTGTCTGGGGCAGGTTACAGGCTGCAGATAAGAGACCCAACAGAGGGTCCCCTACAATCAAAGGGATACCCCAAAGTAAGAAGGGACACCCCAAAGTGGGAGACCCAGTCTGAGGGACACCTGCCATGCACTAAAGATTGTCCTGGATTTTTTCCCATCATGAAGAATCATGACCAAATCAGAACTAGTGAACTTGGCATCTAGGAGTTGAGGTTCAGGACTTCCCTGAGGTCACTGCTAGCTGGTGTCCTGGCCTGTAAGTGGCTCCCTTATCCTCAGGAAGAGCTGGGCCTTCCTGGAGAGTTCTTCACTTTGGGGGCTGTGGTCTGAGTCCCAGGACAAATGTGGGGGTCGTGGGGCTGCTCCACAGCAGGATGCAACCTCCACGCCCTCAATGAGAGCGTGAGCCGTCAGCCATAGGGAGAATCACAATAAAACCCAACCTGTCGGTGGAAAGAGCAACAGACTTTTAGTTAAAATTACCTCCCCAAGTTTCCTGTCTGCCTTTAGGGCCTAAAAGAGGAAGTGACACTTTCGTAGCCCAGGAAGTCTAGTCGGAAAAGAGTCCCGTAAGCACATAGGCTTCCCAGAGCTGGCCCTGGCGCTCTTGCCGCAAGGGTAGGGGGGCGTCTCAGCGGCCACAGCTCGGGGCAGGGCCTGAGACGGGGGTGCCATCCGGGTCCCTCCACCTTGCTGTGTGCTCGGCCAAGGGATTCAGCCCCTCTGTGAAAAATGCCAGCAGTGACCATGCTCCAGCCACTTGGAGCGGGGAGAGGAAGGGAAAAGGGGATCTCTGTGAGGACACAGTGAGAAAGCACAGGAGGTGTGTTGGAAAATGACAGGTGCTGTGGGACGTTAGGTATTTGTCATCACCCCTCTCCTCTTCCTGGACCAACAGTGTCCTCTGCAGGG
The DNA here is from genome assembly GCA_004026585.1 of Noctilio leporinus. Taxonomy (NCBI): domain Eukaryota; kingdom Metazoa; phylum Chordata; class Mammalia; order Chiroptera; family Noctilionidae; genus Noctilio; species Noctilio leporinus. Next base: position 79,373 of record PVIW01006772.1, on the reverse strand, counting down.
TGTGGGGGCTGCCGCCTACGGCAGGGGGCAGAAATTTTGGATGCTAAAATGTGTTTTCAGGGGGCTGGGGGCAGGGGGCAGCGGGGCAGGACCCTGTCTGGCCCAAGTCTCTGACTGTCCTTGGGCTGGGCTGTGACAGCCCCCACCCTGGGGCAGGGAACTGGTAGGGGAAGGACTTGAGAGACACAACCCTCGCTGTAGCGGTGGGACGGCACCTGTAAGCCGCTTGAATCGACTCCAGGTGGGAAAAATGGAATTCATATTCCCAGTGATACGTGACGGCTCTGTCCTAAGGCACCTGGCTCCTCTTCACTGAGCTCCTGGGGCTTCCAGAGAGGCTGCAGGGGGTCCCACGTGAAGGATGAAGCCAATGAGGGCAGGAAAGCAGCGCCAGGTCCCTGCTGGGCCCCTGCTCTGGTCCTGGGAGAAGTGCATTGGGATTGCCCATGTGCATGGCCCAAGGGATGGTCTGTCCAGGCCTCCAGCAGGTCAGGACATGGGGCCACACTCCAGCGCCCGTCCCTGTTAGGCTCAGGATGTTCCAAGGGCCACACAGTCAGCAGAGGATAGGGGAGGTCAGTGCAAGGATGAGCAGCCCTGTAGGTTAAAGTTTACACGACCGGAAGCCACCGCATGATTAGATAAATACACGAGCTCCTTTTTCAATTGTTTGTATCAAATTCCCTAAAGCCTGCAACATTTTTTTTTTTTTTTCCTGGAAAAACTCCAAAACACCCAGACTCGCTCCACCCAGACTCGCTCCTCCAGGCTCTCAGGCCAGTTTCCTGGTCACACGCCTTCAAGGGGAGAGTGGCCTTTTCCTCAAACAAAACAGCTTAGGGTCCAAACCCAGGACCCTGTCACAGGCCCTGCTCTGCCCTATTGGTTTCAACCAGTGGGGTCGGGCAGAGGAGAAGAACAGGGTCTCCCCAGCCTGGCGAAGCTGGCTGTGCCCTGGCGAAGGTGTTGATCAACGTGGTGCCCATTCTGCAGGTGCTCACCGACTAGGTTGGACCTGTCACACTCTGTTGCTTGTGGGTACCGACACCCCAGCCTTGAAAATAGTCCTCTGCATTTGGCCTGATGTGTCTTCCTAAAGCCCCACCACGAATGGTGCGTATTTGCATGGCACGGCAGAGGTCACAGCTCATTGGATTTTCATAACAACATGGTCATGCAGGCAGACCAGGCATGACTGTCCCTTCCCGGGGGCCAGGAAACTGAGCAGAACCCAGTGGCCCACCTACTGCTAATGGCAGAGTTTCCTGATGTCACATATGGGCTTCTTTCCCCTGAGCCAAAGACTTCCCCGCCACACCTCGTGGGAGAGGTCCCCGACACAGTGGGCTAAGTTGCTAGCACCCCCGCCAGGGGCGCCGCAGGACTGCTGGGAACTTACTGCAAAGAAACTAGCTCTGGACACGGGGAAGGGCCGTTGGTTCATCATGGCGGCAGGATGATGTCCTGCCGGATGTGCTGGACAGAAACACGGCTTCACCTGAGCTGGTCCCACACCAGGGCTGGACTTGCCTGGAGAAGCAAGGCACCCAGGGGGGCAACGTCGAAACCGCCCAGCCTGCGGGGAACCTGCCAGTGCCCTCCGCCCCTGCCTGCTGGCCCCTGGGCGCCGCACTGGCCGCGAGGAACTGTGAATGCATCTGCCGGAATGTTGCGCCATACCCTCCAGGTTCACCCAGGTTGTGGCAAATGGCAAGATTTTATTTTTTTTACGGCTGGGTCATAGCCCGTGGTGTGTATACGCCACATCTTTATCCGTTTGTCTACCAAGGGCCATTTAGGCTGTAGCTATAGGTCGGCTTTTGTAGAATGCTCTCTCTCCAGATGTGTTTTCTCTTCTGTTTTCTTCCTTCCTTCCTTCCTTCCTTCCTTCCTTTCCTTCTTTCTTCCTTCTTTTCTTCCTTCCTTCCTTCCTTCCTTCCTTCCTTCCTTCCTTCCTTCCTTTCTTCCTTTCTTCCTTTCTTTCTTTCTTTCTTTCTTTCCTTCTTTCCTTCTCTGATAAATGCTTAGAGGTGGAATGGCTAGTCCTCTGACAGCTCTATTTTCAATTTTCTGAGGATGCCCCTATGCTGTTTTACAGAGTAACTATCCCAATTTACATTCCCCTCAACAGTGTTGAGAGCTCCCCGTTCTCCAGGTCTTCACCAGCACGTACCGTTTATTGACTGTTTGATGCTCGTCACCCTGACAGGTGTGAGGAGGGATCTCACCGTGGCTTTGATTTGCATTCCCCCGATGGCGAGTGGTGTTGAGCATCTTTTCAGGTGTCCGTTGGCCATCTGTATGTCCGCTTTGGAGAAATGGATTGGCATTGTGTCCTGAACAGTAAGCCAGCTACAGAACAAGTACTGTATGACCTTACTTGTATGCGGACTCTAAAAAACGAATGAAATGAACAGACAAAACAGAGGCAAACTCACAAATACAGAGAACAAATTGATGGTCGTCTGACTGGAGGGGTGGGGGGCTGGGTGAAAATGGGGAGGGGATCGAGAAGTACAAATCGCCAGTTAAAAACAGTCACAAGGATGTCAAGTAACAGCCCAGGGAATGGAGCCAATCATATGGTGATAGCTGTGTACGGTGCCAGGTGGGTCCCAGACTTACTGGGGTGATCACTTCGTAAGGCATGTGATGTCTGGTTACTATGTTGCACACCTGAAACTACTATAACAGTGGATGTCTACTATAATTAAAAGTCGATTGTTAAAAATTGGGGAATTTTGCAGGCGGCTGTGTAAGAGCTAATAGCTTGCGCAGGCTGCGGTGGGAGTCAGGAGCACCCACCCACCCGAATTGGAGTCCAGCAGGGCGCAGGGTGCAGGGCGCAGGGCTCCGTCACATCTTGGAGACCTCGCCACGCTCCTCCCTGGTCTCTGACATCCAACTCTTAGTCCAGGATGCTCCAGAAATTATTTACCTGGACCTTTGTGTTGCCTGTCCAAATGTCCTACCGGCTAAAATGCTCCGCAAAATCTCAGAACTGGCCAGAGGCATTTTCCCTAAGTAACATTTTCCGTGGGAGCCAACGTTTTTGTTTGTTTGTTTTTAATTCTTCTTTTACTTTTTATCCTCAGCCCAGGACATTTCCCCCATTGCTTTTAGAGAGAGAGGAAGGGAGAGAGAGAGAAACATCGATTCCACCTGGACCGGAGATTGCATGAGATTGGACCAGGGATTGAACCCGAAACCTGTCAAGGGGATGACACTCCAACCCACTGAGCCCCACCAGCCAAGGCTTTGAGGTGGAACATTTACCTGCAAAATCGAGGAAAGAATTGTCTGTGTCTTCTTTGAAAAAATGGCGGTTGAATGACAAGTTTCAATAGGGTACCACCTGTACGCTGAACCCTGCCTGGTCAGCTTCGGGCAGGGGGCTCACTCACAGGTTCTCCCCAGGGAAATCCCCAGACAGTGCATTATTAGCTCAAGAAACCGCTCTCACCTCCTGGACACATCCCTTTTGTGGCATGAGATACAGCAGCTCCCTTTGATAAAGGGAATTTCCATCAGTTCGTTAAAAAAATTTTTTTAACGGCTTCTATTTTTAACACTCCGCTACGGCCCTCGGCTTGTCTTTGTGAGATCCCAGATCCAAGAGATGTCCCTTCTCATGAAGCAGCTCGGTCACAGCACTCAAGGTGCTGCACGGCCGTGGCTTTCTGTTCGCTCACTCATTCATTCATTCATCCATTCATTCATTCATTCTTCCAACATTCACCAACCATCATTCCTTCCTCCGGCGTTCGATCATTCATTCATTCTTTCCTTCTTCCAAAACATGTCACCAGCAGGGCAGGAGTGTTCCCTGCATGTCACATGCTGGGGACAATGGCAGGAACTGTGTTGTCAGCCATTGGGATGTTGGTGAGCTTCACAAAGGCAGGGAAATGAGATGTCAGAGAGATCAGGGCCTGGAAGAGGATAAAAGAGGTTACAGGCAGACCTTTTCTTTCTATAGAGGTTTCTGAGGAGGTGACACGTGTCCGAACCTATTCCCCTGTATCATTCATTCATTCTGGACACCCTGACCTTCACACCTCCCGATGAAGAGCAGTGACCTGCTGAAGATCAGTGATCTCCTAAAGAGATGACACATGTTCAGCTATCCCTTGTGTCCCACGGGGTCAGGCCAACAAGTGGGCTGACCGGGAAACCAGAATGTTTTTCCATGGTGTTTGGGGAAGCCCTGCCAAGGGAGGGCTTTGGTGAGGTGGAGGGGCCCCCTGGGGCTGGTCTTGCCCAGAGGGGAGCAGGTCCTGCGGTCCCCTGACCCATTCCCCAAGATGAAGAACAGCTGGGCTTATCTTGAGTTGGTGGGTCTGTTTGCAAAGGTAGAATGCAGCGTAAGTCAATAAGGACATTGACTTGCGGACACAGCGAATGTTCCTTGCCTTCCTCCCCTCGTTCCCACTTCCAGTCACGTGTCATTTTGCCCAGACCCCCAGCCTACTATCTAAGGAGGCTCTTCTTGCCACAAGAGTCCTGGGCTGGGCGTGTTGAGGGTGCTTAACTGTCCCCTGTGGGGTTTGCCACCTGAAACCTGGCCTGTCTGCACGGGTTCCAGATCCCTCAGGATCCTGTCACTGGGGTGGCCCTGGGCTGCCATGGGTGTCAAGAAGGGTGCTGGCCAAGTGAGCAGGGTGGGAGGTGCCCACCCTCCCCTGGTGCCCCCACTACAAGCTACGGGGAAGGTCCCGCGATCTCAGGTTCTTAGCACCAAAATGGCCTGCCCGCCCAGAGGACAGACAGGGGTTCGCCGTGTTGGTGTTGGTGGGTAGCGGCTTGCAAGGCGGAGTCGACAACGTGAGTTCCCCTGGCCGGTGAAGGGAGGAGGGAGGCGTGAGCCTTGTTCTCAGGCTGAACGGGAGTTGGAGGAGCTTGTTCGAGAATCCGCTCCGAGGCACTCCTGACATCATCCGCCAGGACCATCGACCCTGCGCTCCAGCCGCAGGAAGGCCGGTCCTGCCCCACCGGGCCCTGCTCCGTGGTAATGGAACAAGTTAGACCTTTATCATCTGACCTGGACTCATTTGAAAAAGCAGTATTTAGAGTAACACCCAGGATAAGGCTGCCCATTGGCCCAGGGGCATCTGTCCCTGTGTGAACAGGAGGAAGGCTTGGGAGGGCCTTGCAGGTGGACACGTGAGGGGACATCCTCTCGGTCGGCGCCCCAAGGCCTCATCCCTGCCTCCCAGGTCCAGCTCACAACCTTCCAGCCCCATGGGTGGTATGCGCCCACCCAACGTGCCAGGATCCATGCCCCCTGCAGGACAGGGCCCACTGCTCCCTGTATCCCACTCCACGGACTTGGGCCGCCCCTGGCCCTCCGAGAGACTGTTGTCACTCACCACAACTTCCCAGCAAGGTGTCCCCTCACCTGCCTCTCCCTCTTGCACCCTCCCAGCTCCCAGGTGCTTCAGGGGCTCAAAGCCCCATCTCCCCGACAAAGCCTTTTCTGTGGCTCCATTGGTGACAGGCAGGACAAGATCCCATCACCTATCTCCACAAGACGTAGAGTGACAGTTTGGGCCCGGTGTGCCACCAGGCCTGGGGCCCTCCTGGACTGTGAGGCGGTGAGCGGAGCGGACGAGGAAATGACCTGGGTGGTCTGCGCCGTGGGCATCAGTGCCCTTTGCCCGCGGAGGGTCATTCTGGCCCATCTCACGTCCCCGGAAAGAGGTCAGAAAGCTCACGAAGGTGGCCAGTGAGACAGGGTGGGGACGGAGAGCATCCTCCAGGGGACGCAGGCGTGGACGGAGGGCTCACGGGCTGGGATGAGAGCGGAGAAGGGGGGTTCGTGGGGGAGCTGCTGGGGAGGGTGGGGGCCCTTCGCGGACAGCAGGGCACGCCAGCCAGGCCGCACGCAAGCCCTGCGTGTCTGGAGCAGGGCTTCTCCCTCAGCACCTGGGACATGTGGCCACGCCCTGCTGTCCTGGGGCCGAGCAGCACAACGGTCTCCACTGTCCACGGCCAGCTGCACAGCCCTGCGGGGACAGCCCAACCTTCTGCAGACGTCTAGGTCAGAATCACCCCGGGTGATGGGGGGAGTGGGTGGGTGGGGAAGGGGACAGAGGGAAGGAAAAAGGGGATGGATGTAATACAACAACAATACCATTTGATTAAAAATAAAAGATCACCCCAGGTGAGAACCCTGGACCGAGCTGTGTCCCCAGGTCATGACGGTGTTCGACCTGTCTGCTCTGGAGGGGCAGGGTCACCGGCCAGGCCACTAGTTGTGTTTCTAGGAGCGAGTCTCGGCCTCTCTGACACCCGAGGGAGGAGGGAGGCAGCCGTAGGGACAAAGGCAACAGGAGTGAGCAAAGGAAAGAATGGATGAATGAGCCCACAGCACAGGAGCAAATACACTCTGCGTTTGCTCTCCAGGAGACCAGGGCTGCATCCGTGGGCTGTTCTTCCCCACCGATGCCCTTCCGAGCCCTGGGGCCGAAATCAGGGCCGCCCAACTTTGGAAAACCCCTTAAAAAAAGTCTAGAAAAAGAGCAGGTGTGCCGTTTGAGGGGAGGAAGTAGAAACAGTGGTGTCACATTAATGCTCGGGCAGCCACCTGCAGACAGCTGTGAAGCAGCACCCTCTCTGCACGAAGGGGGGGCCAAGCAGGGGGTGGCGGGTCCCTCTGTGACCCCGCACACCTGGCTGGGCCCCCAGGTCTCCTGGGCAGTGTGGGCAGTTAAACAGCTTTGCCCTGGCTGCAGGGGACCGTCTGTGCAGTGGAAGGGGACAGCTTTGTCTGCAGTTGGGAGGTCAGTGGGAAAAGACAGAACAGGGTGAAGCAAAAGGCGAAAGTCTCTGCAAGGTCTCCGTGAGGCTCACAGAGCAATTCTGAACTCCCATCCCCGCCATGCCCTTTAGAATGACGACCATTGTCTTTGTAATTGTTGTCAGCGCCATTCCTGAATTTAACAGCCTGGGGCTCCGGGCTGGCAGCTGAAAGCGGGGAGAGAGAAAGAACCAGAGGAGAAGCAGGAGGACGAGGAAGGGCTGGGGGCGGTGCTGGGGCACAGCTGCAGGCTGCCAGGCCTCTAGCCCTACAGTCCTGAGATGGGCAGGTGCCACGGCCACAGCCATCTGGCTCACGGCCCAGGACCCCAGCTTTGATGTCCCTGCACTGCCAGCGAGGGAGCTCCGGAGGGTGCAGGGGAACTGCCCCACAGAGTCCCAGCAGGGGACACGACCAGCCATCATTTGCCATCCCCTGCATCACGCTGGTATGGAGGTCCTGGAGTGGGCCTGCGGGGCCCTGACCTGGGACCTCACCTGGTGGGCTGGCTGTCACAGTGGGAAAGCGCCCCATCTCCTGCCACTGGCACCCCAGACGACCTGGTTCCCTGCCACTTCCTGAGGCTCCCGTGTGTGTCTCCTTCCGGGGCCCACATCCGGGCCCCCCCACCCCCCACAGACCTGAATGTAGCTGCTCACAGCGGTCACTTCTCTCTAGTTTTAGGCTGGCCTGTCTCACGAGGTGAAAACCACATCCCACAAGCACTTTGACTTATTTGTTTTCTTAAATCGCGGGTAAATAAAAGTGGCTGCGAGCACTTGGGTCAGCCACCAGGAAGCTGGTTTTATATCCAGATGTTCCCATGTTGCAACCCCTAAACTAGTCGTGTTGGAAGATGATCTTCACGGGAAGGAAAGCCAGGACTCTCGCTGACAGGGGATGGGCACGTGTTGCCAGGGTTACCAAACACAATTTCAGCGAGGGGACAGTTCAAAGGAGCAGAGAGGAAATCATAGATTCGCATTGAGTAAGCGGATGGGGACTCAGATTCATAAGTGGTGGGAGTTGGCTTCCTGTGGGGGTGAGACCCCCCACTGGTTCCAGTCCTTTCCTGCTGTCACAAGTACCACAGACTGACCAGTGGCTCAACACAAGAAAGCTGGTTCCATCTGGAGACACTGAGGGAGGGCCCTTCCTGCCTCTTCCCGGAGCCTGGTGCTGCCAGCCCTCCCTCTGATCTCTGCCTCCACCTCCCACGGCCTTGTCCTCTGCCTCACATGGCTCAACTCTCCTTTCTTTTCTCTTATAAGTGCTGAAGGAACTGGATTTCAGGCCCACCCTGAATCCAGGATGATGTCATGCCAACACCCTTAAATTTAAAAAAAAAATTAAATTAAATTAAAAAAGCATCTGCAAAGATTATTTCTACATGAGGTAGGGTGAGGGCGTGGACATGTCTCCTTGGGGCCAATTTTCAACTCATCATCTGAAACAAGGACCGTCTGGACTGTTCTCAGTCACTGCAGGTGTCATTCCCACCTGGAAGGTCCAAACCACCACTAGGAAACCCAGGTCTTCTGCTCTGTTCTCTGCTCCTTCAGCAGGGCCTTTACTTGTAGAAGGTCTGCAGGCCACAGGGCCTTTGCACTTCCCCATCCATTTCCCAACACCCCTCCGCAGGTATCTGAGGACATACCCTCCATTCTCTACTTGGTCTCTGCTGGGAGAGGCACCCTCCCCCACTATGTCTTGCCCACAGCACTCTCACCCACTTGGCTCTGCATTTGCCTCAGGCCTTGAGCTCCACTCAGGACCCTGTCCTCTCCATCCAATGTCGTCAGCACCTTGAGCAGCATCTGCCTGCGGTTATCACCAGCAACACCATAGATTCCCAGCGAAGAACACCTGTTGATGAATGAGGGCGGGACCCTTATCCCTCCTGCCTACAGAGAAGTGGCTCCCTCCTTGTCTCCCCATCCCAGGTCCATCTTCAGTGCAAATCTACTGGCCTCACACCCTTTCTGGGTTGACCCAGGGGCCAGTGATGCCTGGGTCTCCTCTGCCTGGGGACACAGCCATCGGGGACTGGGGAACAAGCATGCTTACAGGGAGCAAGGGAACAAGGCTGGGTGGGAGGTGCCAGGTGGGCTAGAGCAGGGCCCTGGGGAGGGACCTTAGAATAGGGCAGCAGGTGTTGGGATGGCCATGACCTAGCAGGTGCACCTCACCCTGACCCTGCACCCCTTCCATCCTATAGGGGCTCAGGAGCTAGAGGGCCACCATTTACACACGCTGCTCTGTGGGCTCAGGTGTGTGTCCAACCCCAGGGCAGACGCCAGGCCCTAACTGCAGGAAGCAGATGTGGCCCAGAGCCAACAGCTGGGGCACAGAAGGCGGCACCCTGGGTCCTGGCCTCCTCCAAGGCCACCTCGTCCCACCAGCACCCCGGCCTCTCTGGAAACCTTCTCCAAAGCCCTGTCCGTGGCCAGGGTTGGTGGGGGCTCCTGAAGAAGCCCCGTCAGAGGCATGCTCAGCAGCCTCCAGAGGATGGTGGACAGAAGCGACCTGGGATCTCGCAGGAAATTCCAGGGATTTTTTAGGAGGCCGATGAACATTTCTCTTCCCCAAACTTGCACAAGGAACTCAGAAAGCTCCACACACCAGGGCCACTGAATTCATGGTTCACGATGCACATCCAAGTTTGCACTCTGGCCATGAGTGAGGGGTCAAGTGCCCCGCGGCCACGGCTTCCAGTAAAGCAAGCAGAAGAGGGTCACAGAGGCCACCAGCCCTCACGGAGGCCCTGCCTACAGCACCCGCTTCGCTGAGCTGCGGTCTGCCCTCTGCGCGGCCTCTGTCCTCGGGCAGCCCCTAGCTCCCTCTCCCCAAAGGGAGCCCCCCACAGGGCAGGGTCTCTGCAGGAAAGCAGGGGCACCAGCTCAGAAGGCAGGAGCCCTCATGCATTGTGGGGATCGGTCTGCTGGAGTCTTGAGACGGGGTGGGGAGGGCTGAACTGCACCCTCACACCTGGGGGTGGGAGGCAGCAGAGCAGGGCGGGTGAGGGTCAGCACTGAGGGTGACCCCTTCTCAAAGGACTGAGCAGAAACACTTACTCACATCGGCTCTCCTGGCTCTGCTGGGGGGTGTCTAAGCTCTGGGTTGGTTCTGAAAGTATTTGCTCTTTCTTCTTCCTGGATATTTCCTAAATTAAAAAAAACCCAACTTGGGTTGGCCTCCTGGGCTGTGGGGACGAGTTTTGTTGAGCGCAGTGGGGGCGCAGTGGACGAGGGGCCGAAGACACTCGGGTGGGTGCTGGCACCCCTGCCTGTGCCGGGGAGCCCCTCCCACGGCCCCACCCTGCCAGGCGCCGCCATGGGCTGCGGAGGCAGCAGACTGAGGGCAGGTGGCCGTCTCAGGGCAAAGAACTCATGTTGCAAAGTCTGTCTGCATCTGGGACTCTGGGGGCCTGCGTGAGGTCAGCAAGTCCCAGTTGGCCCCTTCCCCAAGAGAAGAGGTCAGACAGCCTAGGGTCATGTGTGGCTTCAAGGAGACCAAGATAAAGAGCAAAGTAAGGACCCGGTAGGAAAAGGCAAAGTTGAGAGAGAAGCAAGCCAGAGCAAGTGGGAGCTCACCTCCGCTTAGAACACGCTTTTACCCAAACACCCTTGACACCCTCTGGTGGGGCCTTCCTGTGAACTGGACAGTGTCCCGTAGCATCCCTGGCCTCGACCCTCTAGGTGCCAGGGGCTCCCCTCACCCTGGCTGCCACAGCCAATACGTCTGCAGGAAGTGCCAAGTGTCCCCTGGGGGAGGGGGGAAGAGCCAACTGGTTGAAAACCGCTCTTCACTAATCTGTTAGCATCAATTAAAAGATGCAGGCAAGCCCTGGCTAGTGGCACAGCGAATAAGGTGCCAGCCTGCGAACCCAAAGGTCGCTGGTTCGATTCCCAGCCAGGGCACATAACCAGGTTGCAAGCCAGGTCTCCAGCCAGGTCCGTGGCTGGAGGCAGATGAAAGGTAATCATACATTGATGTCTCTCTGCCTTTCTCTCTTCCCCTCTTTCTAAAAATAATAAAATAACATCTTTAAAAAGATAATTAAAAATAAAAGATGCAGGCATACGCCCTGGCTGGTGGCAGGCACAGTGAATAAGGTGCCGGCCTGCCAACCCAAAGGTCACTGGTTCAATTCCCAGCCAGGGCACATAACCAGGTCTCCAGACAGGTCTCCAGCCAGGTCCGTAGCTGGAAGCAGGTGAAAGGCAACCATACATGGATGTTTCTCTCCCTCTCTGCCTTCCTCCCTTCCTCTTGCTCTGGAAATTAAAAAAAAAAAAATCTTTAGGAAAAAAAAAAGATGTAGACATAAACAGCCAGCTTGAAATGCTAAACAAATGATGACAGTGGGCAAAATTGTACACAGTTGCAAGTACTGTTAAACCTCGGTTCTCCCACCCTGGACAATTCGGTTCCCCACCAAGTCGTTTGTGAAAAACATGTCCCAGTTGTTGAGCAAAACTTTAGCTCCTGACCCGACAACCCTTTCATGCTGGTACCTGTAAGATCGGATGACAGACAAAGGAAGGAATGTGTGAGCATATCAGTATGATTCAGTTTTCGAACGAATCTCTCTTCCCACGGTCTTCGGGAATGAGTGAAGGTTGAGAGCCAAGGGTCCTCTGTAAGGACGAACTGTTTATTGCCGTCGTGCGGGAGGGGCCTGCTTAGCAGGTGCTCAGGACCTTTCCCGCTGGTGGCTCTTACGTAGCCCCAGCCCTGGTCTGCGTGGAGTGTGCCTGGGCTGGGTGCCTTTTCAGAGGAGACTCTCTTCTTGTGAACAGAGATGTTGGCCCTTAAACCTCATCCCAGAAGTTGGATCTGTCTTGCAGCTACTTTCAGAAAACGTGTTTTGATTCTCTGAGGGAAAACTTGTATTGTTCAGATCTTGCGTGAAATGACGTTCCGCGTAGGGTGGTGGTTACCAGGAGCTGGGGTGCGGGACGTGGGGCGATGATGGTTAAAAGGCACGAACTTCCAGTCATAGAATGAATGGCTTCCAGGGATCCAATGTACAGCAGGGTGACCACGGCTAATAATATAGCACTGGATGCTTTAAAGTGGCTCACAGATTAGATCCTAAGCGTTCTCACCACCAAATAGCAATGGTAACCACAAGGTCTCCCTGGGAAAAGTCCAGCCATTGTTAATATGACCAGAATGGTTTGTGCAGCATCAGTGGAACCTGGCAGCCAAGGAACGTGGACTGGAACGCACTTGCGGGAACTCTGACAACTTCCTTACGCTAGTCGGCGGGGCGGTAGATCATGTGTGCTGTGTGGCCGTCACGTTCAAAATGGCTGAGCAAGTAGCGCAATGACTCGGCATCAAGTTTTGCATTAAGCTTGAACATTCCTCCACAGACGCTGTTCAGGTGATGTGGAAGGCTGCAGCTGTGGGTAACGGGTGGCCGGCAGCTTCGTCACGACAAAGCGCCCTCTCATACATCACATATTGTGCAGAGTTTTTTGTAAAACATCAAATTACCCGGGTAACTCACCCTGCTACAGCCCAGATTTGGCACTCTGAGATGTCTGGCTTTTCCCAACACAAAAATCACCTTTGAAAAGGAAGATATTTCAGACGATTGATGAGATTCAGGAAAACACGATGGGAGAGCTGGTGGCAATTGGGAGAACTGTGTGAGGTCCCAAGGTGCCTACTTTGATGAGGAAGGAAGTATCGTTGTCTATGTACAATGTTTCTTGTATCTTCTTCAATAAACGTCTCTGTTTTTCTTTTCTTTTTTCTCTTTCTCTTCCTCCTCTGCCTTCTTCTTCTTCTTCTTCTTCTTCTTCTTCTTCTTCTTCTTCTTCTTCTTCTTCTTCTTCTTCTTCTTCTTCTTCTTCTTCTTCTTCTTCTTCTTCTTCTTCTTCTTCTTCTTCTTCTTCTTCTTCATCAGACACCTTTATTCTGTCCCTACTATTAATTAAGCAACTACATAAATTATTTCCTTTTCCTCCACCATAAGCTTCAGCAGCTGCACCCAGGCCAGAGAAGGAAGACACAGCAGTGGAAGATCTTGTAGAGAAAAGGTAACAGGTGAGGCCTCTGTTTATTGCAGCTTAGGCGATGTTGGAACAGGAAAACTGTGTGTGTGACTTTCCCAGGACTTTCCAAGCTGAGGTCCGCACGGGGGCCAGCGCAAGGGTACAGCTGTGGCTGAAGGCTCACCAAGTGCACTGATCAGCAGTCCATCCAAAGTACCCTCAGGAAATCAAATTCATCTACGGCTTCTATTGCATCACCCAAATCTCTCCCCTGAGGGCCTTCCTCTTTTCCTTGGTGAGCCCAGCAGTAGGCTGTTTTGTAATTATCTCCATAAACGGAATGGGCCAGAAGGACGATGGCTTCCTGTCCCCCAATTGTCCCGTCGGGATCACTTGACCGAGGCCGTCACTCGAGCCAAAGGCAGCCCTGGAGACACGAGTCCAGCGCACACTCATCGGGGCTGCCGCCTCCCACTGGACCCCCTACTCCTGTGGGGTGTCCCGCTCCCAGCAGCCGCCGCTGCCCCCCGGGCCCCAAGCATCAAGTTTCTCTATTTTCCATATTCCATGGCTGGATGCCTTCTGGACAGACCTCGTCTGTGACGGGACGACGGTAGCTAACATTGCGGTGGCCATCATTCTGCAACATACAAGGGTATCAAATCAATACCTTACACGGTGTTGTGAAAATAAAAAGTCACGATTAGAGAAAAATTGATGTTGACGATCTCAGACCAGAACAAGGTGTTCCAGCGGCTTCTGCAATGAGCTGGCCGGGGTACACAGCAAAGGCTGGTTTCTATCTGGCCAAGGAAGCCAGTGTGCGGACTCTTCTCAGCAGACATGTCACAGGGAGGAAAGGGTGGCTCAGTGACTGCTGTCCAGCAAATCAAGCACAACCAAACCAAGAGAAGCCCCTGCAGGCTGAGGGTCTCGCATCTCATCGGAGTCGCTCAGAAATTGCTCTTTGTCGTGGCTGGGTGGTCTCAGGAGGGCCCTGAAGGACATCACCCCAAATCACCTGCTGCCCAAACCTGGGCAGGGAACATAGATGAGACTTTCCTATTTGCTTTATAGACCATGGCAGATAAGTTGTGTTTTTCTTGAAAGAAGCAGCAGGGATGCTAACAGTTGTACCCCACGTTACCACATACACAATTACAAAATTCCTGGGGAATTTCACGTTCTCTGGGTGGGGGGGGGGGGGCTGTAAAAAAGGAAAACCTTGCTTCACCCCACAAGCAATCTCAGCTCTTGTGCTGATTAAATCACTCCCAGCGTTGCAAGGGTACTGGATGCTTTGGGGAGCACCTCTGAAGTTGGGGAGCTTCCTCAAGGAGTTAGGGGCTTCCCAATAGCTCCTCATGAGAAAGCATCCTGCATCGTGGTGGCTACAGTTTCTGGGGAATCCTGGGCCCCCAGCGATGTGAGAACAGATGGGAAGGAACTGGGGACCTTCTTTTTATTATTTTAAGTATATTTTATTGATCATGCTGTTACAGTTGTTCCAAATTCTTTCCTGTTTGCTCCCCTCCACCCAGGATCCTCTTGCAATCCCACCTCCCTTAGTTTATGTTCATGGGTTGTGCATATGTTCCCTGATGTCACCCTTTCCTATATTATTCTTAACTTCCTCCTGTCTATGTTCCCACCAATTATGCTTCCTAATCCCTGAACCATTTCCCCATTTCTCCCCTTCCCCCTCCCAGCTGATAATCCTGCCAATGATCCCCATTTCTCTGGTTCTGATCCTATTATGTCTCGTTGGTTGCTTAGTTTCTTTTTGTTTTTATTTTTTAGGTTCTGTTGTTGATAGTTGTGAGTTTATTATCATTTTAATGTCCATAATTTTGACCCTCTTTTTCTTAAATCAGCCCCTTTAACATTTCATATCATAATGGCTTGGTGATGATGAACTCCTTTAGCTTTACCTTGTCTGGGAAGCACTTTATCCACCCTTCCATTCTAAATGATAGCTGATAGAGTGATCTTGATTATAGGTCCTTGCTTTTCATCACTTTGAATACCTTTTTTTTTTTTAAGATTTTATTTATTACTTTTAGAGAGGGGAAGGGAGAGAGGCAGACAGGGAGAAAGGCATCAATGTATGGTTGCCTTTCACCTGCCTCCAGCCATGGACCTAGCTGGAGACCTGGCTTGCAACCTGGTTATGTGCCCTGGCTGGGGAATCGAACCAGCGACCATTGGGTTCGCAGGCCGGCGCCTTATCCACTGTGCCACCAGCCAGGGCATCATGTGTATTTTCTTTCATTTCACTTAGCCTAGCCTTCTCTTCTTCCCTTCTGCATTTGCCATACTCAAGCATATCTGTCAAGTCTGTGAGCATCTTTATCACCAGTGTTTTAAATTGTGCATCTGTTAGGTTGGCTATCTCCTTGTGGATTACTTCTCCACTGGAACCTTGATCTGTTCCCTCTTTTGAGCCATACTTCTCTGTCTCCTCAACTTGACAGGCTCCTGCATTTGCCTGTTTCTTAGGTATAGAGCTGTCTGTTGCACCTGTTACATTGTAAGGGGTGAAGCCTTAGGTATTTGCCAGTCTTGGGTGACCCGTTTCATCAGGTTGTGGCGCTGTATGTGGGGGAGGGGCCTGAGAGGGAACAATGTTGCTTGTTTAGCACCCACCCCTTTCCCAAGCACCTGCCCCACTTCCCATACGGGACTGGCACCCCTCTAACTGTTGCCCTGGCTGTCATGTTTCCAGAGTGGGTGGGTTTGCAGACATCCTAGGACTACAGGGGCCTCTAAACAAATGGACTCTGCCGAGAGACCAGCACTTTCTTCCTCATTCCCAACCCACACTGGTTTTCACAGTCAGAAGCAATGTGGCTTTATTTTACCTTGGTTCTAGAACCGTGACCTATGCAGTATGGTCTGGTACTGGGGACACTCCTTGGGTGACCCAACTTTTTTTTTGGTTGTTTTTTAATGTGCGACTGCACTTTCTGCTGGCTGACCACAGCTGCTGTCCAGCTACCAGCTGCTTCACCACCAAACCGCTGTCCTGGATTTACCCTCCTGCCTGTCTGGATAAGTAGTTCTTCTTTATATTTTTGTTTGTTGGACTTCCGTGCAGCTCAGTGTTCTGGAACTCCTGGTTGTCTTTAGATTGTTGTTTTTTGTTTTTTTTTAATTTTATTTATTATTTTTATAGAGATGGAAAGGGAGAGAGGCACAGAGGGAGAGAAGCATCAGTGTATGGTTGCCTTTCACCTGCCTCCAGCTATGGACCTGGCTGGAGACCTGGCTTGTAACCTGGTTATGTGCCCTGGCTGGGAATCGAACCAGTGACCCTTGGGTTTGCAGGCCAGTGCCTTATCCACTGTGCCACCAGCCAGAGCTTGTCTTTAGTTTTGAGGTAGTTGTATTCCTTCTTAGTTGTAGAGGGAGACGCAGTGTGTCTGCCTACGCAGGGGTAGCTTCTTCTTTCATTCTCCTGCCCCACCCCACGCAAACACCTTCCTGGCAAGTGTCCCACGGTCTCAGCCTCTTCCTGGGTTGGCCACTCCACCACATGGGAAACTGGCTGGAGCCCATGTTTCTTAGCCCCTGGGGACCCAGCTGCCATGCCTGGATGATGCAGCTACTGGCAAGAGCACATTGTTGAGACATCCTTAATGATGCAACAGAAACAAGTCATCCTCGGTGGTCAAATACCAAGATCAAGACCGTTCCATTTGTTAGGATGTACTGGCCACCATTTCCTAGGATATGACTTAAATGATATTTATTTCTTGTTTTTGTTGGGCTTTTATTAAATGCAGTCTTGTTATGCAAGTTTTTCATAACTGCTAATGCATATTTTGTGGAAATTTTTCTAATAGTGTGTGTGCTCGTTTCCTGTAGGTGCTGGGATAAATCACCATGATTTGGTGGCTTAAAATGACACAAGTGTATCATCAGAAGTCCACAGTACATCTCCGTGGGCTGGAATGAAGTTTCAGGTGGGGCTGGGTCCTTCTGGAGGGCTGAGGAGAAGGGGAACCCATGTCCTGCCTTTTCCAGGTTCTAGAGGTGCTTGCACTTCTTGGCTGCCGGCCTCTCCCTCAGTCTTCAAAGCCAACAGGGTGACGTTTTCTCCCTCTCTGGCCTCTGCTTTCATCCTTGCATCTTCTCTCTGGCCTTTCTGCCTCCTTCTCTCTGGGTCCCCTTAAGCTAATCCCATCTGCAAAGTCCCTTTGGCCCTGTAAGGTCACATACTTACAGGTTCCAGGATTAGTACAACCAAACTTCATAGCTAAGTTTTCAGTTAAACAGGGAAGTATTTGAAGATGAAAAATAGAAAGAATAGCAGTGGTGACTCTCAGAAAAGTGTTAGAAGGGGCCATCTCTGGGGACTGGCACCAGAGTGGAGGTGTGGGCACACAGACAGCTTTTCATAATGAGCTCTGTAGATTTTCATTATCTTTCCTCCTCCTCCTCCTCCTCCTCCTCCTCCTCCTCCTCCTTCCTCTCCTTGTTCTAGTTCTTCTCCTAATCCTCACTTGAGGATACATTTATTAATTTTAGAGAGAGAGGAGGGGAGAGAGGAACACTGATGGGAGAGAGAAACATCAATCAGTTGCCTCCCATTCACATCCCAACCAGGGGTTGAATCTGCAGCCCAGGTACCTGCCCTGACCAGGAATCGAACCTGTGACCTTTTGGTGTACAGGGCGTCACTCCAACTAACTGAGCCACCCAGGCGGGCAGTGACAGGTGTATTGTTTCCACTCACTGTGCACACAATCTGCAGCGCCATGTTTTTTTTTTGTTTTTTTTTTTAACAAAAATACCTTTGAGGCACATAAAAAGCCAAAATACTGAGCAGAAAAATGGACAGGACTTCAAAAAAAATTCTCCTGCCCTTTTGTGACCAGGCAGGGTTACACTTGGAGCCTCTGTGTAAGTGTGAGATTAACGTGGAGCCAACAGCCTCCTCCAGACTCCCCCAAAGCCTCAGTTGGCTTCCCGGGAGTTAGACCCTTCGGGACACGACACCCAAGCTTCTGTAAAGCAGGGAATCACTGGCACAGGCGAGGGACAAGGGCTTTAGCAAGCTGGTGCCCGGCAGAATCTTGCAAGCCTTTCACCCGGTGACTCCGGGCACTTGCCTGGGAAAGAATTCATGGGCCTAACTTGAATATTTTAAACCTTTGCTGCTACAAACCCCTTCCCCAATAGAGTGGCCGCTGAGTTCTGGGTTGTTGCATCAAGAAAGTTCACTCTGGAAACACAGCCTTATGGGGAGAAAATGGGCCCCAGCCCACCACAGGGAGTTGCTTTCTAAGAGACCTGGTTCGTAGGGGTAGTGGTGACTTATTCAAATGATAACAGATTGATTGCTTTCATCAAATGCATAATGATTATTGTAATGCTCACAACCCAGAAAGAAAAGGTTTTAGCACCAAAAGCCTTGTGGTCACAGTCAATAAAAGTGACTTTCATTTTTCATTGATTTGCATATTTAGCTGCAAAGAAGTAAGAAGGAGACCTAGAAAAGGCTGTTCTCAACCAGGGAAAGCACAAAAATGTGTTAGGAGAGCCCTGGCTGGTGGCTCAGTGGATAAGGCACCGGCCTGCCAACTCAAAGGTCGCTGGTTTGATTCCCAGCCAGGGCACATAACCAGGTTGCAAGCCAGGTCTCCAGCCAGGTCCGTAGCTGGAGGCAGGTGAAAGGCAAACATACATTGAAATCTCTCTCCCTCTGTTCCTCTCTCCCTTCCTCTCTCTCTAAAAATAATAAATAAAATATATATATATATTTTTTAATGTGTTGGAAGTTCACTGGGAAGAGGTGAATGAAAATGCATGGTCTACTCTCACCCCCACCCTAGGGACCTGTGTGTGCTGGTGTCACCAGCCACTGAGAGGCACAAGGATGTCCAACCCGGCAGGGAAAAGGAGGGACTGACACCCTGACGGAGCTGAGATGCTGCCCGGATTGCAGTGAGTTGCCCATGGGCTGCTCACCAAGGCCACACACAGAGGCACACATGGCCACAGGCACCTTCACCCATATGAGGACCACAGATAAGCCCAGCCTAGGTCAACACCCACAGGGCCACCTTGTTGCGGGGTACACAGGCCAGGTGCCAAGGCCAACAAGTCCTGTCTCTGGGATGGTGACCACGGTGAGGGGACAGAACTGTGGAGACAGGCGGGAGGGGCAATGGGACAGCCTTAGGACCACCAAGATGGGTGTCTCCTCAAGAAAACGAGACCAGGATGCCTTCATCAGCCACTTTCACATGACAGCTGAACACCGCAAGGCCTGAGCCCCAGTGGCCCCCAGGGGATGTTCCCATGGTCTGTGTCTTTTATTGTTTTCAGCTGAGATTCCTCTTGCTTGACTGGGTCTGTCTCCAAGTGGTTTCCTCACAAACCGGAGCCAAGTGTAAACAGATGGCCTGGATTTAACACTCAGTCGCCCCAGCCCCGCAGCCCCGCAGCCCCGCAGCCAGCCAGAAGTGGGCTGAGCCCGGGAAATCTGCAGGGAAGCAGTGGGGAGCCCCCAGCAGGCACCCGCCCAGGGCAGCCGAGCCCTCACACCCCACCCCAGCAGGAACTCCAGCTACCCCCAAGTCCTAAGTGAGAGCTCAGACTGCAGACCTCCCAGACAAAAACAGCGGGGGGAAAGCTTCGTGACTTTGGGTTGGGCAATGATTCCTTGGCTATGACACCGAAAGCACCAGCAACAAAAGAAAAAAACAAATAGATCCGATCGCATCAAGATGAAAAACGTGCTCTAAAGGGCCCGGTCATCAGAGGGAAAAGGCAACCCACAGAATGAGAGAACATATTTGCAAGGCAGATACTTGCAAACAGGACAAATACCCGGAATAATAAAGAACTCCTAAAATTCAACAAAACACGCCCCCCCCAAAAAAAAAAAAACACAACCCAACCTTGATTTTTAAATTTGCAAATAGCCCTGGCTGGTGTGGCTCAGTTGATTGAGTTTCGTCCAGCAGAGAGAAAGGTCACTGGTTCAATTCCCAGTCAAGGCGCATGCCTGGGTGGAGCCTGGTTCCTGGGTGGGAGGCATGTGACAGGCAGCCGATTGAGGTCACTCTCCCTCTCTTTCTCCCTCTCTTCCCCTCTCTCTAAAGATAAATAAAAATGGGCAAAGAACTTCAACAGAAATTTCTGCAAAGAAGATATAAACACTGGCAACAAGCATACAAAAAGGTGCTCATACCACTAGTCATGAGGGAAAGGCAAATAAGAACCAGGATGAGACATAACTTCACACCCCCTGGGCTGGCTAATACTAAAGCAACACAAGCAAACAAAAGCACAGAGTGCTGGCAAAGAGGTCCAAACGTTGGAACCCTTGTGCACTGTGGTGGGAACGTAAACTGGTGCAGCCACTGTGGGAAACAGTGTAGTGGTTCTTCAGAAAGTTCCACACAGACCTACCACATGACCCCGCAGCGACAATTCTGGGTGTATCGCCCAAAGAAATGAACGCAGGGATGAGCAGATATTTGCACACCCATGTTCCTAGCAGCCCCAATCACGGCAGCCTAAAAGAGTGAAAGGAAACAACCCAAATATCCCTCAACAGGTGACTGGATAAATAAAACGTGGTCCGTCCATACCATGGGACTTTATTCCGCCTTAAAATGCAAGGACGTTCCGGCCCCCGCCACAGCATAGGTGAACCTTGGGGATGTGACGCGGAGTGATATAAGCCCGACACAAAAAGACAAATCAGAAAATACTATATGGTTCCACTCAGCTGAGGCGACATTTACAGAGGCAGAGAGTAGAGCAGAGGTTGCCAGAGGCCAAAGGGAAGGGAGATTATTTAATGGGGGCAGGGTTTCAGTTTGGGAAAATGGAAATGTTCGGGAGGTGGACGGTGGTGACAGTCACCCAGCAGTGTGAACGTGCTTAATGCCACCAAGCTGTGCACCTAGACATGGGTAAAACAATAAATGACATGTCATATAGATTTTACCATTATTTTTAAAAGTTCCCAAACATAACTACGTATATCTTTTCATAATAAAAATGTTAAGCTTGCTTTTTCGAAATGGGTTTGCCACCAGCACCCAGGTGTGAAAAATGCTGCTAAACCAAAACCAAGATGTGAAAGAAAAAGACTCACGTCAACATCGTAGTCATTGGACATGCAGATTCCAACAAGTCTACCACTCCGGGCCGCCTGATCACCAATGTGGTGGGATCGACAAAAGAACCATCAAAAACCGTGAGGCGGCCGCTGAGATGGGCAAGGGTGCCTGGGCCTGGGGTGAACTGAAAGCTGGACGTGAGCGTGGAATCATCATCATATCTCCCTGTGGAAATTGGAGACCAGCAGGTCTTATGTGACATCATCAATGCCCCAGGGCTTCAATGTCCACAATGTGTCTGTCAAAGATGCTCGCTGAGGCAATGTGGCTGGTGACAGCAAAAGTGACCCACCAACGAAAGCAGCTGGCTTCACAGCTCAGGCGATTACCTTGAACCATCCAGGCCACATCAGTGCTGGACACACACCTGTTCTGGATTGTCACACAGCTCAGATTGCTTGCGAATTTGCTGAGCTGAAGAAGATTGGTTGCTGTTCTGGGAAAAGGCTGGAAGATGGCCCAAAGTTTCTGAAATCTGGTGATGCTGCCGTTGTTGATATGGTTCCTGGCAAGCCCATGTGTGTTCAGCTTCTCTGACTATCCTCCTCTGGGCCGCTTTGCTGCCCGTGACATGAGACAAACAGTAGTTGTGGGTGTCATCAAAACAGTGGGCAATCACTGGCTGGTGGCACAGCGGATAAGGCGCCGGCCTGCGAACCCAAAGGTCACTGGTTCAATTCCCAGTCACGGCACATAACCAGGTTGCAAGCCAGGTCTCCAGCCAGGTATGTAGCTCTCCAGCTGAAAGGCAACTATACATTGATGTTTCTCTCCCTCTCTGCCTCTCTCCCTACCCTCTCTCTCTAGGGATAATTAATAAAATCTTTATAAACACACACACACACACACACAAACAGCAGACAAGAAGGGGGCTGGAACTGGGAAAGTCACCAAGCATGTCCAGAAAGCTCAGAAGGCTAAATGAACATTGTCTCGACACCGGCCACCCCAGTCTTAATCAGCGGAGGAAGAACGGTCTCAGAACTCTTTATCTCAATCGGCCATTAAAGTGGAATAGTAAAGGGCTGGTTAATGATCACAATGCGTCGTAAAACCTTCAGAAAGAAAGGAGAATTTTGTGGGCCATTTGGTTTTGTGTGTGTGTGGCAGTTTTTAAGTGATTGGTTTTTAAAATCAATACTTTTTAATGGAAACAACTTGACCAAAATCTATCACAGAATTTTGAGACCCATTCACACAAAATTTAATGAGAAATATCCATGCTTTTTGCTCAATATTATAACTTTTTTATATTACTTAGGTTGAAAGACTTAAGAATAGCCTATAACCTACTTCTGGTGTTATATCTGCTGGTAATTTAGAATTGGATAATTCTGTTAGCATTTTTCTGGGTAGGGTATTTCTCCTTTTGTCCTAAGGGGAGGAATGTGTAAATATACAGTAAAATCTATGGGAAGGGCTCCTGGGCAACACTAAATAGGTTAGGACAGATGAACAAAGTAACTTGTATATGTGTAACCTACTTTATAAAGGCCAAATTCTTCTCTATTAAAATCCGTGTGTCACATATAACAACTGTAGTTACCAATATTGGGTAAACTTGTCAAATTTTTACTGAAATGTGAATTCATGTTCACAGGTGCTGATAAAGGACCTAAAATGAGGCTTAAATAGTATTGAGCACAGTCTTGCTACAGTTGATTATATCTAGATCCTAGGAAAAAGAATTGATGCTGGTAGTTGGAAAAAAATGTTTAGGTTTATAGCTCATTAAATTTTTTTATAGTTATATCAGAGTTAGCATTAAACTATACTGCTCTGAAATAAAAAAGTAGGAAGAATGCACTATGTCAGCCTATTTGTATTACTTATCTTTAAACTGAACTTTATAAGCTTCTATTTGTATTAGAGTTGTGATTTGAAGCTGAGCGATATTAAATCATTTACGTTTGAAAAACAGAATGAGTGAATGGACTTGGTTTGTTATAAGCTTAACTTGTTAGATACATAAGAGTAATTTAAGTGTTTGAGACATTCGGTGGGTGTTGTAAGTAACCTTGCCAAGTACTTGAAAAGATGACAAAGAAAAACAACTGCATTACATTATAACTGAGCTGAAAACATCACAGGGAGTTTAATAAAACGCCAATCAACAACAACCAAAGTAAAGAAGGCACAAGCTACCAGGGGAAGCCAGGGAGGCTCCCAGCCCGCTGATCCTGAACTTGATGAACCAGGTGAACTTGTTTTCAAACAATAAAATAGTATCTGGTGTGAAGTATCCCAGAGAGTAAGAGCAGCATAGGCTGATGAAGAGGCAACAAATCTGAACGGCCTCAAGAATGTTCACCCATGTCAGTGTCTAACATGTGTCTTATGCTCACTGCCAGGAGAACACATCTCACTGACCATTTGCCTCCAAAGTGAGAGGTGTTTTTCCAGTAAGCACAGGCCTGTGAGCATCTAGACATGGGCCGAAGGAGGCTCGCAGGCCCTGCCCAGAGGAGTGCTTGAAGGGAGGGCAGGGAGCCCGGGTGGGACAGCAAGACCTGCCTGGGGACTTCTGGGACCGTGATGCAGGGGGTGGGCCCGTTCCTGTGAAAATAGGGAGGAAATGGCTGCTCTTTAGCAGACAGAAATGGCCAAAATCAACCCTTAGAAGAACTGGAATGTTTGAGCAGGTCAACTTCCATATTAGAAATTAGAGCCCTGGCTGGTAGCACAGTGGATAAGGTGCCGGCCTGCGAACCCAAAGGTCCCTGGTTCGATTCCCCAGTCAGGGCACATAACCAGGTTGCAAGCCAGGTCTCCAGCCAGATCCATGACTGGAGGCAGGTGAAAGGCAACCATACATTGATGTTTCTCTGTTTCTCTCCCTCTCTGCCTCTCTCCCTTTCTCTCTTTCTGGAAATAATAAATAAAATCTTAAAAAAAAAAAAAAGAAAAGAAATTAGAAAGGTGATTTAAGATCAAACGTTGAAAAAACTTCAGCCTGCTTGCATTTTATTTACTTTTCTAATTTTTATTTTTTAAAAGAATTTATTTATTTATTTTTTAGAGAGAGGAGAAGGGAAGGAGAAAGGGAGGGAGAGAAACGTTGTGTGAGAGGTACATTAATTGGTGGCTTCTTGCACGCTCCAGCTGGGGACCTGGCCTGCAGCCCAGGCATGTGCCCTGAAAGGGTATGGAACCTGCCACCTTCTGGTTCACAGGCCGGTGCTCAATCCACTAAGCCACACCAGCTAAAGCTTATTGACTTTTTAAACAGATATTTCAATCTTGTGCAAATTTTTCTAGGTAACAGGAAGAGATGGAAGTCATTCTTTAACTTATGAAAACGTAATGTCACTAACTAGCATATGAAAACCATGCTACTTCAAGAAAGTCTATAGATGCAAACAGTCTAGATAATATAGTAAAAAATGACTTCACCAGGCCCTGGCTGATGGCACAGTGGATAAGGTGCCGGCCTGTGAACCCAAAGGTTGCTGGTTCGATTCTTCAGCCAGGGCACATACCCAGGTTGCAAGCCAGGTCTCCAGCCAGGTCCGTAGTTGGAGGCAGGTGAAAGGCAACCATTCATGTATGTTTCGCTTCCTCTCTGCCTCTCTCCCTGCCCTTCTCTCTATGAATAATAAATATTTAAATAAATAAATGTCTACACACACACACACACACGCACGCAATTTTTTTTTTTTTTTAATGACTTTACCAATGTATCAAACACGTATCCATGTATCCGGTCATCTACATTCCCACTAAGCAGGGTCTGCTTTGCAATGCAAGGATGGTTCAAGAGCGTCATCATCCAGCATTGAGAAGAAAAGCTAGTGAAGGAAGTAAGATGCAGGCTCAGCGATCGGAGCACTCAGTCTGCCCCAGGGAGGTGTGACGGAGTCCAGGGAGGGTGCAGGGCTGAGCTGGGGGTGAGCAGCCGGGGAGTGCCAGGGGCACGGTGAAGGCTTGGTGAGGTGTAAGGTCCATCCTTCGATGGACGGGGGAAAACTGCTGGGAGACAGAGAACATTGTGTCAATGGAGGTGTGCAAAGATGGGAAAGGGCTTGTTCTTGGTTATGACAGTGTAACTGCAGGTCATGGACACCCAACAGATGCAGACAGGGCATTTACGAGAAGGGTGACTATAGGTTTTCCGGAGCCCAGGCCAGGGGCAGCTGACCTCAGGGACATCTGCCACCACTCTGGTCTCAGCTCTCCTCTCCGCTTCTCTCTGGGGCTGAATGCTGTGCTCCTTGTGTTCCTACACTCCACTGTTCTAGTCCACAGGACAGGTACACGGACCCTTCAAAATCTGAAACTGTCTCATCCCTCAGGCTGGGTGTCATGGGCAGGTGGCTGCAGCCACTGGTCCATGCTCCTTTGATCCAAGGTCGGAAGGGCCTGCCTGGGCCCTGCACCCACCCTGGTCATTGGTCAGTGCCAGGCGGTCCCAGGACAGCAAGTTAGTGGCTCAGTTTACCTCTCCCTCCATCCTCGAATTCTCTCCTGGCCCCTCAGAGGAGGCGGCAAATGGCACCCAGGCGAGGCTGTGCTAAGACCACACCAGCCAGGTTAGCTGGGGCCTCAAAGGAGGTGGGTTGCTTTATGTCTTATTGGCAGGAGGGGGGATCACAATAATGAAAAATAAACAAAACAGCTCTGAGGGTCGTGCATGTTTACAATGATTCTAGTCCTCCTGCCCACCTGATTGAGGGAGTGTCGTGATGGATTCTATGTGCAGATGGAGAAACTAAGGTAGATCTTGTTCACAATCAGACAACTCGCCACTAGGGAAGCACGCTCTGGTTTGGTCTCCTGCTTACCTGTGCCGCCTCCCTTGCCGCTATATTCATCTGTGGGCCCAGGGGGAGAAGCAGGAGGAGGAGCAGGCGTGTTGGACCCTAGAGCTAGGTGGGTGAGGGTCTTGTGCCTGCAGACCACCAGCCCTCTTCTAGGTCTTCAGGTCTCCAAGTACCAGGACTAGGTCCTGGGCCTGGAGGCAAACCGGTGCCAGCACAGGAGGGCTGCTGACGTACGTGATCCCTGCTCTGGGTCCCCCAGACTTGCCTGTGTGCTAGACCACGTCCTCCAAAGACCCCCCAAAATACAGACACACCACATGGGCCCATGAGCCAGCGTCCCCAAGCACTTCACTGGCTGAAACCCAGCCATGGTGGGCCTGGGAGAGAAGAGCCTCAGCCAGGGGCTGCTGGATGCCCCAGGGGCTGCTGGAAGGAAGACACAAGCAGCGAGGAGGGAGGGCTGCTCTGCCCAGGGACCTCGGAGCCCCTGGTGAGGAGGCTGAGCCCTGAGGGCAAACAGGGCCTGAACAGGGGACCTCAGCACCTTGGACACAGGCGGCAAGGGAGCCTGAGTGAGAGTGGCAGGTTCAAGGCTGGGTGGCACTGCGGGCAGCATGGGCTACCCGGAAGAGCAGGGCTCAGGTGGGCGCCGGTGGACGGTGGAGGGGTGGCCAGCCGCGGGGCCTGGCCCCTGCTGGGCTTCATGGGAGAGAAAGCCATGAAGGCATGAAGTTCCCCAGATGGAATTCCCCGGGGCCCCTCCCCCGCCCCTCCCCAAGCCTCTGGAGCTCAAGCGGCAAACACCATGCTTGGCAGGAAAGACAGGAACAGAAGCACCAGATAAAAAGGCAGGGAGGTGGGAAGAACCACTCCCTGCGGGGGAAATACCAACCTCTATAAAACTCCGATGACCGATGACCGGGAAGGAGTAAAAAGAAAAATAAAACCCATGGGAGCCGTTAAATGTTCTTTTTTGCAGACTCAGGAGAACACAGCACCTACTTGTAAGAAAAAGTCTTTCTGAAGGAGAAGTAATACCTTCAGGCTACTCGTTTCACTCAGTGAAGCATAAGAAATCCTTCCTGCAGGCCGTAAGGATTGAGGTATAGATGAGAAAGACGGAAACTGAGTGAGGATAGGCAAATGGAAATGAGAACAGACGAAAATAAGGAAATCGTGCAGAATCAGACTTGACGATGACTTGAAGGGGCATTCAGAGACAAAAACTAGGGACTCGCCTGGTGGATTACTGATTTTCCAGATGAAGGAACGTAAGACACAGAGAGAGGGACAGATAGACAGCGAGACATTGGCCGGTGCATCCCATACGCTCCCTGACTTGGGATCGAACCTGCGACCTTTTGGGATACAGGATGACACTCCAACCAGTTGAGCCGTCTGACCAGGACTGGTTGCTGTTTTTTTTTTAAATCTCCTTTCATTCCTGCAGCAGGAACTTAGATCTAAAAGCTTGTGAGAATCTAATAATATTTTGGCAAGAGTGCCTTGTAGATGACGTTATTTCATAGACTTGTATTGCAGTAAAAAACATGAAATCCATGTGCCTCCCTAAAATGTGGCCAAGACCAACATCAGGGTCAAGCCGCTGCCAGTGATCTCAAATTAGTACATGGAAATTGGCTGGATGACTTGATGACTTCAAGTAAATCAAGAAAAATAAATTTAAAAAAAAAACAGAAAAAACAGAATCCCTTTCCAAGGAAAAACTTAATTAATCCCAGATCCAGCACTTGAACCTGCAATAACACATGTTAGCAGCCCTCATGAAGTTCACATTTCCTCGCAGCTCTTGAAAAAAGTCGGTCTGGGTATCACCCCAAAGAGCAGCAGCAGGCGGTGTCATCCCGTCCCTGGGCCTGAGTCGACACTGAGGAAACTTTCCATGTGGCCCAGAGCCCAGCGGCCTTCCCTCCCTGCCACACCTCCACGAGGGTGGCCACCTTGTCCGGGGTCCCACCCTCACCCTGGGGACCCCTGACCCAGCCGCTGCATGGCTGCTGTTCCTCTCAAAGCCCCACAGCCCCGCGGTGGCCTGGCCTGTGCATGTCGCAAAAGGTGATGGCAGCTGTTGGTAAAGAACCTAACAGGCACATCGGACGCCGGCCCAGCCCTGCTGTCACTTCTGCGTCCCACAGCGTCCTGACCATGGCCTCCAGAGGTGGCTGCCAAATCTCCTGTCCCCGGGCCTGTTCCCTCACTGTGAACAGGGGGACAGCCTGACAAGGTGGGGCTCTGACGCTCTCCCTACATCCCAGGCAGTGCCCCTGACACTGCCTTCCACACACGTCATGGGTCCCATGCCCTCGCCCCAGATGTCCCGTCCTCGCACTCACAGTGTGGGCCAGTCACAGGTCCTTTCCCTGAATTGTGTTTCCAGAAGGAGAATTTTTTCCTGTTGAACAGATGATAACAGAGTGGGGGTGTGAAGGCCGGTGCTGGGCACCCCCACCTTCAGGGCACAGGGCACCCCACCATTTCTCAAAGGGGCTGTCCTTCCTCTTGCTTTTCCCAGCTTAGTGTCTTCATGTCACTTCATTAATTGCCTCCAGGTCATGAGCCAGCAGCGCCAAACTTGACTCGAGATGAGGTGGCCCTCTAGGTCAGCACAGCTCATCCTCGTCCACCCGGGCTGAGGGGGCGGGCGAACAGGGAGAGGCCAGAGCCATGCCCAGTGACGGCCAGAGAGAGAGGCCGGCCCCAGACTCTGCCACCTGGTCACCACAGAGGCCAACCCGGCTGTCCTGGGGGAAAGTCCTGGTCTGTGGCATGTGCCCATTTCCACAGCATATGTAATGTCAAGCTGCCAATGTGATGACTTCACTGAACGTGGGTTGGGAGGGCTGCCCACTCTGGGCTCTCATGAGCCAGGCACGCCGGGTCCAGTGCAGGCTGCCACTCATGCAGGGCAGGGCCAGGCAGGGCCGGGCAGGGCCGGCCAGTCTGCAGCCCCAGGGCCCCAGGAGACCTGAGAGCATAAAGACAGAGACCAGAGTCAAGGAGATGGGGGCACAGGCCCTGGAACTTGACCTTCCATCTGTCTTCCCGAGTTAGATTTTTGGCTGCGTTCTGCTTACCTATTGTTTTGAAACAAACACCCTACAACTCAGTGGCTAAAGCAGGAACAATTACAGTATCCGCTCAGGGGCGGTGACCTGGCTTTGCAGGGCCAGCTTGTCCCTATTCAGTGGGGCTTCAGCAGGGGTGACTCTGAGGGGCTGGGGACCGAATCCTCTGCAGGCTGAACTCCAGTCCGTGAAGAGAGACTCACTGTGGATACCGCTCACGCTGCAGGACTCACCTCGGACAACACGCACACGATGGGACGCAGCGAGGACACCACGCGTGTCCCAGGACTCACTGTGAATACTGCGCAGTCTCAGACACCGCACGCTGCAGGTGAGGCTGTGACCCACTAGCTTAGGCTAGCGGGGTCCATGCTGGCACGGAGCCCCATGACGCCATCAGGGACCCAGGGTCCTAGGTTCTTCTGTCCATATCCCATGGGCCAGGTACCCGCCCCTCACTGCGGTATATAACTGGGTATGTAGTTGTTTGGCCGGGCACATTGCTGCAAACATAAGCTTGAGGGGACACTGAAAAGGCCTCTGTGTGCCCAGACTTGAGGCCTGAGTCGGGCTGTTGGGTACCCTGTGCAGGCTGCTGGATCTGGAGCAAGTTACCCAGAAGCAGGAGGGCCTGGGCAGCGCTGTGGGAGAGTCCAGTGAGGTCAGTGCCAGTGGTGGCCTCCTCAGCAGGCCGCTGGCTGGGCCTCCCTGGACCCGAGGCAGCCTGAGGGAGAGGCCATGCGCTACCACTACACACGGCACATACATGAAGATGCACGCGTGCATGTGCACACATGCGCGGCCTCTGGGCACAGCAATGCGGGGCTTGAAGCACAATCTCGGAGGGGAGAGGGGGACCTGTCGGCCCCCAGGTCAGGGTGAGAGGTGGGCAAGTGCCCATCGGGGGAGGGATGGTACAGGGCGTGAGTGTGGGCCGTCCTGGGACAGAGGCTGAGTTACACCGTGGCCCATACTGTGAGCATCATGGGTCCCGAAGGTGTGGGGAAGTGACTAACCAGCGACCTGCCAGCAGGGAGAGTAGCCAGCGGCCAGACCCCTCACGCCATCTCCTGCAGAGCAGTTCCCGCCGGCTCTCATGGTCAGGGCTGGACGGCAGTGCCGGCTAGAAGATGGACCAAGGGTGGCGTCTCGGAGCAGAGACAGACCCTGCCCGACAAGCAGGGACACAGGGCAGTCGCCTCACCCAGGAACGGGGGCCGGACCGCAGTCCGAGCAAGCCTGATGGCTGACGCGGACAACGCGGCGGATTCAGCGTGGTGACCCTGGCCAGGCTGCGGGGATTCTGACCTACAGGGGTCCATACCCCATGGATCATGTACCCACTTATTTATGTTTATTGTGGTAAAGGGCACAAAGGACACAGGACATGAGATTTACCATTTTAAACTGTGCCGTTCAATGACAGTAGATACATCCACAGTATCATGCACCCATCGCCTCTGTGTCATTCCAGAACCTTCTATCCACTCAAACTCGCTGAGTGAATCCCCACATTTTGGTCTTTGAAGATGCAACTGGAGAAAGTGGTTGTGGGTGTCGGCCAAAGGCCACAGGGGCCTTGGGAAGTCCCTGGGGACAGTCACCCATGGCCAGGCCACCACAGGTGGTCTGCTTCCTCCAGCCAAAACCCAACTTTGTTCACTTTCTCCTGGCCTGCAGAGGGGGAAACCCACACCCAGAGGTAAGCTTTCGGGAGAACGTTCTGCCTGGGACAAACCTCAGGCAGAGCGAGGAACTGAGCATGACCTTTCTCCCATCCCAAAGATCCCCAGGCAGGCTCCCGCCCCACCCCAGGGAATGAGGGAGGCGTCTGCCCTGTTCCTGATTCCCAAGTCTAGAGCGAGCAGGTCACCTTCCCCCGGGCACTTCTGACATCCTGGGATGACCCCCTGGGCCCCAGCACTTCCCCAGCGAGGGACTGTGCTCCAGGTAGCAAGAAGGGCAGGTTGGCACGAGGCCTGTCTTTGGAGCTGGGGGTGGGGGTTGTAACAGGGTCCCCAGGTACCACCTCTTCAGGGCAAGATACCTGTAGGAAGGCTGCAACTTCCCGGGCCTTCCCCAGCACCTCTGTCCTCAGCTTCTTCTGAGCTGCTGGGACCCATGACAGTGTCCTGATGCAGGTGTCTGCCTCGGAGAAGGGATCCCACAGAGGGCTTCTCTCTGATCAGCTGTGAAGCTGCCCATCCATCCGTCCAAGTGCAAGTGTACGGATATTTGCCCAGCAGTGGACAGGACAGGAGAGGGTGGCCCACCACAGCCGTGGCCACCTCCTGTGTCCTCCAGAATCAGGTGTGACAAGGGGTTGGGGGTGTGGTGGGGGCATTTTGGGTCGTCTTTTGACCACACCAAGGCTCTTGTCCTAGAATCTTTCTGCCCATCAAAATAAATGCAAATGCCATGAACGAAGTCCTATCTCTCGTCACCCCCTCACGTCTGCCAGCCTCAGCTTCCTTATTGAAAGCGTGTCCCATCTTTGCAGGAAACCCAGGTGAAGGTTGCGTCAGCCACGGGGGTCAGGGGCTTGGCATGCTGGCATTTCGGCCAAAGCCCCTCATGCGTGTGTCTGCACGTCCCATTAATCTGTGACATGGGGTGAATCGCCACTCGCTTTGTGAGGTTAAAGGGGATCCCAGGAGCCCTGCTGTGCGGCTCAGAGAACCTCACCTGCCATCCTCACCCCTGCTGGGGGGGACCCGCGTGTCCCTCGGGGCGCAGGGACAGGATGAGTGGCCCGCAGGATCCAGTGTCCCGGTCGGGAAAGGGTCGTGACAGTGAGGTCACAGCACGAACTCGGGCCTGCGGGGCTTCTGCGCGACAGGAGGCAGCGTTCTCCCTGGTGGCCTCTCGGCCTGTGCACTGTGTGGGCAATTTGGAAAGTACAGAGGAATACAGCGAAGGATCTAAAAATCACCCGGTTTGTGGCCAGCAGCTGCCTGCGTGTTCGCGTTCCTCCCCAGTGTTTACAGCGAGGGTTAGATTAAAACAGAAGTGACC
Organism: Noctilio leporinus; assembly: GCA_004026585.1. Taxonomy (NCBI): domain Eukaryota; kingdom Metazoa; phylum Chordata; class Mammalia; order Chiroptera; family Noctilionidae; genus Noctilio; species Noctilio leporinus. The sequence goes on along the minus strand of PVIW01006772.1, from coordinate 47,564 downwards.
GTGGTAAATGACATTTAACGTGTTCCAATCCGAAGAATGACGGTGACAGGAATCAGCCTCTGGGGCCCCACCCGCACAGGCTGGGGACAGAGCAGGTGGAGCTGGGGGACCCCTGACCAAGGAGCAGGGCAGGGTGAAGGTCCCAATGGCTGGGGACAGGTGCGTGGTTAGTGGCTGTCGCTTCCTTGGCCCTATCTATGGCTGCATCCCTGCTGGAGGGTGGGGACAGGCTAAGGGTTCAGTTGCCTGGTTTCCTGGGCAGTTCCCAGCGGAAGTCCCGCCCCTCTCACCTTGGGGTCCTGCTGCCCAGTGAGCACCTTCTGACTCCAGGATGAACCTTCAGTACCATCGGGTGGGTCCCGTGAGCAAGGATGCCTCACCAGCCCCCAAGGGCCTGTCCCTTCCCTCAGTGTCCCAGCAACAGGAGCGGAAGGACTCTTCCCCACCAGCCCCAGGGGTGCCCAAGGACGGAGATCTGTGGACAACGCTCACCAGAGTCAGATTCTTCAGCCTCCCCAACGTAGACCCTAAGCATCTCTGCAGCAGCCCAACCCCCAGGACCGCACCTGCCTCTGGGTGGCCCCTGCGCAGCCCCCGCCCCACACGCCCTCAGCCACCTGCAGCCCAGGACCCCGGCCTCCAGACCACAATCCCTGGCTTTTCGGCTCACAAACTACTTTACTGTTCGGCCATTTTTTAACAAACATTGGGTTTAGGTTTTTAAAAAAGGTTGAAATTCTAGCCGCATCTTATTACAGATTGACTTAATACCATTGATCCTAAGTATAAATATGATGCAACTCCATCTCTATTTGTCAAAGAAACCCATCCTTTATTCTGTAAGAAATTGCGGTTTTGTAAGAAATGGCATTTTAAACACACGACAATGCCTTTGATTTGGTAACCACACCTAGATGAATACGTAGGCGGGTGTCTAGCTTCGTATGACAGCCACAAACACGAGTGCAGCTCGTCCTCAGGAGCCGGACTTGATTCTTAAATTCACGCTCCGGTTACCTAGCTGAAGACAGGGAACCACCGGGGTGTCCCTCGACAGACCAGGGAATGAGGAAGGAGCTGATGGGCTATTCCTCGGCCCTCGAGGAGTGAAGTCTCACCATTTGCGGTAACAGGGACAGACCAGGAGGGCCTAGTGCTAAGGGAAATGTCAGACCCAGAAAGACAATTCCACTTGCAGGTGAAATCTGAAAAACAAAATAAATGAACGGATGAAACAGGAACAGACTCGTACAGAACAAACTGAGGATTGCTAGGTAGGTGGGCGGCGGCGGCCTGGTGAGGAGGTGAGGGTCTTAAGAAGTCCCAGCTGGTAGTTACAAAGTAGTCCTGGGGGCGTCAAGTACCACAGCACAGGGAACGTAATAGGTTGTGACAACCGTGTGTGCCTCCAGGCGGGTGCGAGGCCGACGGAGGGATCACTTCCTGGGTCACGTGAATGTTGTAAACCTGCAACTCATGTAATATGGAATGTCAGCCGTCACCGAAATATAAATGTAAATATTTTTCAAATAAAATTTACAAGTTAGAGAAAAAAAAAAAAAAAGATGTCACCTGGCCAGATTTAATACTGTGTAAGCTGTCTCTAAGTGAGACGGGCAGTGGTGCTCCTGTGCGCAGTTTTCTGCAACATGGCAGGGGGTAGGGTGGGGGGAGTCTTCACACAGAGAACCGTGAGCCTGTGAACGTCACACCTGGCACTGGTTTGTTCCTAGGGCCAGCAAGGGGGCACAGCAGGAACGTCACAGGCGGATGACCTGCAGGACCTAGTTCACAAGTTCGGTCAACAGGTAAGTCAAAGTCACCCCTTATACCTCCTGTTCCGAATCAATGATTTCCATGGAAACGCTCAGTAAAAATATGTGACTGAGACCTCGGTACGGCTGTAGCGCATCTGCAGATAACCGTGTGTACGTCTGTCCTGGGACAGAACAGCCAGAGTGCGAACAGCCGGGGACGAGGAGGGGGGCCCGGGCTGGGTAGGTGGATGCAGGTGAGCCCCTGACCTTGAGCAGGCTCCCCTGACCCACCCTCTGGGCTCACGGGGTCTCCCAGGTCATGCCAGGTTTACAGGCATGCTGCGTGCCCAGGTTCTTCCTCGTGTTGCTTATTTCACAGGAATCGAACAGATGTGGCCCTAATCATGACATGGCCCGTTCCTGGTCCAGCAGGAAGGCTGCCTGGGAAGAGGCTGGCAGGCCCAGCGGATCAGCGCCAACGTGAGCCGCGTGCCCTCCGCTCCTGAGACGCGAGGCCTGTGCTGCTGCCCGCCGCCGTCCTCCAGGGCCTGGACACCTGCTTGCCCACAAGACCAGAGCACTCAACTCGTCTGTGGTTTACCCTCCACCTCGTCCCAGGTGCCAGGATGCCGTGTCCACCTTGGGCACCCTGCTGCTGGGAGAGCCAGTGGGCACAGTCCACAGTGGGAAAGGTCCGGGGGTCCCAGGGCCAGGAGCCAGAGTGGCCACGGTGGATGGAAAACCACAGATCCGCTGTTCCCCTGAACCCATCCTCATCAAAATGACCCAAAGCTGCCGGTTCTGCTGGGGAAACTGAGGCCTGGCCAGGTGCAGGAGCCACGCCCCCAAGCCAGGAGGGGAAGCGCAGGGTGCCAGGCCCAGATTCTGAGCTCTTCAGCCCAGCGAGAGGCCACCTTCCAGCCTCACTGGCCAGCAGGGAGGTGGCCCCCACACTTGTCCCAGCATCACACTCAATGCCCACTGCGCTGGGAGGCAGGGAGGCTGCGGCCGGCGGCCCTGTCCTGTCCTCGGACGCGCCTGCCTGCCCCCTGTACCCAGTGCTGAGGGAGGCAGCGACATGCCAGCCGGAAGTTTCTGTAAGAACAGCTCACTTCCTCCCAGCCGGGGTCAGGCTCCCGTGTGGAGAAATGAAAGTAGGGCAAGTCCCAAGACTGCTTCCCAGGAAAGCCCCTGCAAAGTACCACTGCCTCCAGACAGCTCACGGTAGCCCAAGGAGGACAGGGGATTTCTCTTCCCCAAGTCTGACAGGCATCACCTGCCGGTCACATGCCCTAACCCAGCCCCAGTGCTGGCTGTGCCCCAGGGAGAGGGTATCCTCCCTGCACCTAGAGGAGGTGAGGGGGCCAGTGCCCAACGTACCCCATGGTCGGGGGGCACTAAAACACCCCAGCCTGCATCAGGCCTTCCTATCAAGGCCACACCCAGCAAGGCCAGAGCCCCCGACCCAGGGACCGGAGGCTGGTGCAGAAAAGGGACTAGAAGCAGTGGCGCGTGGAGCGAGAGGGAAGTGACAGAACAGAAGAGTGTCCTGGGCTTTGGCCAGTGTGGGGGCCTCAGAGGACCCTGGGGGAGGTGGCCCCATCCTCACAGGGTCTTCAGGGCCTGTCTTCCCTGGGGGACCTGGTCCCAGCCCCCAGTTCCAGCTGTCCCAGACACGTGGTCACCCATATCTCTTACCTGGAACGTTTCCCTTTGGTCTATTATCTCGCTGCAAACAAACAAGCCAGTACAGGTAAGAGACCCACCTGTTCTGGGCCGGTGAGGTCAGGGGAACCACCGGTGCACATGCTCTGGGGGCGGGGTGGTTGAGCTCAGCGAGGTTGAGGGTCAAGGCGGGGCGCTTTGAGGGTGTGAGCCGGGACAGTGCCTTCCACCCAGGAAGCCTCTCCCGAGGCTGCTGGCCCGGCCTGCACTCTCCCTTGCTGCAGGCCGACCTGAGTGATGGCACTTTCACATGGGGCTTCCCCGGGAACTGTCTGTGGCAAGGAGCCTGACCAGGAAAGTCCCAGATCACAGTCAACGAGGAGACATTTGTCCCAGGCCAGGCCCAGCAAGGCCAGCTCCGGAGGTCCTTGGAGGTCCGACGGCAGGGCCCAGGGCCCTCTGTAAACCTTGAGCCACCAGGAGGCCCTCTCCCGACAGGACAGTAGGGACACCTCTGCCTCACGCTCATGTCCCTGGCTCTGTACTGCTTGGCCCTCAGTCATGGAGCGACATTCAGGGAAGCAGGTGTGGTCCGCCGTCCCGAGACGCTGGACTCAAGGCTGTGTCTGCAAGGAGACACCCTGGACCAGTGAGGAGCTCGGCGTGACATGCTTTCCACAGAGACAGGGACGGACGAGGTGACAGTGGACCAGCTGCCCGGGGCCTACGTTCACCAAGCTGACAGCACCCTTCACAGGGGCAACAGTAAGGCGCCCCGTCTCCCCCAGACAAGGCATCTTGCTCTCGCCCCAAGGTCACTGCCCTCACTGACCCCCCCTGGTCCTCTAAGAACAAGTCGGGTGCCCTGTGCCCCCTCCTCCCTTTCTCGGACCCTGAGCTCCCTTCACACCTGTCACCGCCACCCCAGGCAGGCCCATTTCACAATGACAAGGACACACAACAATGGGCTGCCTGCCTCTGGGGAGCCTGATCTTCTGGCTTTGAGTCAGCAGGAACACATGGCGACTCGGGCTTCTCCTCCCACACTGCATGCTTCCCTTTGGAGACGTCTCTGCTGGTTAGGTGGTCAGGCCCAAAGGACAGAGTAGGGGCTGAAATGAGGGTGGTGGGAGCTGGCCAGGGCTGTTTTATACCCTAAATGAGTGCCATCCTCTGTGCTGTGTGGCCTGAAGCAACTGCCCACCCTCTCCGGGCCTCAACTTCTTCACCTGTGAAATGGGCAGATAAAGAAGCTACTTGCCAGAAGCATTGAGGTGGGTGAGCTGCAGGTGAGGGGCATGGAGGCACCAGGCTGGGGACACTGGCATGTGAGGACAGGTTGTCCGGGGGTGGACTCGCCAGAATGGGATGGAATTGGCTTACGTCTGAAAGGCAGGGGTCCGTCTCCACTGCTCACAAGAGAATGCCCCCCTATCCCCCACCAAGGGCAAGCCTGCTGGGTGCAGATGAGATGTGGGACTCAAGCAGGAGGGGGACAAGCCGGATCAGCCCCAGGGAGCCCCTCTCCTCGTTGGGTGGGGGCCAGGCGTGGCACACTTTCAAAATAGTTCCAAGATTTGAAAGGAAAATGTCTACGTAAGAAGCATTATTTTTGGTGTTTCGAGGAAATGGTTAAATTTGGAATGTTCTTGAAACGGACAACACAGCCACTCCGAGAGTTGATAGTTGAAGGTCTGGAAGGTCGTGTGGGGCCGCACCGCCCGCGCCGGGGAGGACTCGGGACAAGCTTTGCGGGTCAACCTTCGCCTCGAGGGCTGGCGCTCACGCGGAGGTTGTGGGCGCAGCTGAGTAATAAGGTGATGTTCTTGGAAACCGAAGAGTTTCAGAATAAGTAGAGGGTGGCGTCGATACGCAACACACGGGGCTCCCGGTCCTCGTAACGTTCATTTAAAACGCGATGTGGACGGGTAGGGTTGCACGTCTCCGTGCCGTTGGCGCAGGGTCTGGTCCAATGGGGCAGCCTACGCGCCGGGGCACGCGCAGCACCCCCTTCTGCCCCCACCCGTGTCTCGAGATTCCGTCCCTCTGAAGGGAGCCAGGGGGCTCACCACGTCCTGGCTTTAAGGACACGTGGAGGCCCGCCCCTGCGACCCCCAGAAGGAGTTCCGGTGGCTGAGTTCGGGACAATTTGCACTTCGAACAAGATATTGAATGTAGCTCGTTGAAGGAGTGAAAATCTGCAAATCCAGAGAAACGCTGTTTAAAAATCTGAAATGAAAACCAAACAAAAAATGCAAGCGACTGGGGAGAAGGGGAAGTCGGGGAGGGTTTTCCTTTAAGGAAGCAAGCCAGCGCACACATTCAGAGGCCCTGAAATGACCACTTAGTGTGCCGCCTGCAGCCCCTGCGTGAGCGCCCACGTCCGGGGACCAGCAGTGGTGGCCGCAGCCGCCCGGAGAAGGGGACTTGGGGAGCAGAGTACCCATCAGGGCTGAAGCGAGGACTTCAGGAGCTGTGTGACTTGGTAGTTGCCAAAGTGAGACTATGCCTGCAAAGGGGACAGTCACTTGCCCCCCTTACCCAGGTGGCCAAAGTGGGGGCCCGACGTCAGCTCCTGGCTGCTCACCAGCAAGCCCCCAGAGCACCGCCAAGGGTCTGGCCAGAGACAGCTGCCTGGAGCTCAGCAGGTCTCCCTGCCTCAGCCTCCAGGCCAAGGTGTTTAGGGTGGGGGTCTCCGTGGGGCCGGGGCTGCCCTTCATGTTGTAGGGTATTGAACAGCACCCCCTCCAGGGCGACAGCCACAGACACCTCCAGATGTTGGCAAATGTCTCCTAGGGCACAAAGCTAAGGTTCAGGATGGCCATTCTAGACCCAACCTCCAGGTTCCTGGAAACCAGGGAGGGGGACAGCAGATACTTCAAATGCCAGGAGGGGCGGTTAAACCGCCCCAGAGCGCAGGGCACTGTCCACAGCAAAGGCATCAAGAAGTCCAGATAGATGGAGAGGCTGGATGTGGGCCCAGCATGGTGCCAGCTGGAGTCCGGATGAACGGGGGCCTGCGAACAGGACTGGGGAGCAGATGCTACTACGGAATGTTCCAAGAGCAGCAAAGTGGCCACCGTGGCCACGTTTCCCTTGCCCCAGGAGAAGTGTGCGGCCGGCTCTCAGAGGGCGCAGCAGAAAGCCCGCGCTGTCAACGTGGAGAGAAGTAGATGAATGTGCTCTTCTCCCGGGGTGGGGGGTGGGGGGGAGTGTGGGCATGCGAGCTCCCATTCTTTAAATGTTTTATGAACTTTGCAGTTTTCAGTACATCCCCCCTCCCAATTAGGGCGGTTATTACGTCAAAACAGAGACAAAAACAGAAGCAAGTGTCAGCGAGAAGATGAGAAATAAAAAGCCTCATAAGCTGTGAATGGGAATGTGAAACAGTACAGCTGGCAGTGGAAAATGGTATGGTGGTTCCTCAAAAACTTAAAAATAGAATTCTCATTTGATACAGCAATTCCACTTCTGACTGCGCCCTCAAAAGAAGTGAAAGCAGGGTCTTGAAGAGCTTTTTGCATGTCCATGTTCACAGCAGCCAAAGGCAGAAGCCACCCAAGTGTCCCATCCGTGAACGGTGGAGAAGCACCTGCGGTCCGTCCACATGGTGGAATAGCATTCAGCCCTGAAAAGGAAGGGCATTCCGACCCAGGTTACAGCACCGACGAACCTCGGGACATCCCCCTGGGTGAAATAAGCCAGCCACGAAATGACAAATGCTGTATGATTCCCCCTGTGTGAGGTGCCTGGAGTCATCAGGTTCATAGAGAAAGTAGGATGGTGGGTGTCAGGGGCTGGGGGAGGGGGTGGGGAGTTAGTGTTTGATGGGGACAGAGTTTCAGTTTGGGAAGATGGAAAGTTCTAGAGATTGGTGGTAGTTATGGCTGCACTACAATATGGTTGTGCTTAATGACACTGAACTGTGCACTTAAAATGGTAACATTTTTGTTATGTGTATTTTATCATCATTTTTAAAAAGGTACTATTGGTTCAAAACAAGTTTTCATTTTGGGGAGGGGCATTATGATTTTATATAGTATATAAATAATATATTATCAATGTATCTTGCTTGATCGTGTGATTTTTCTAGCTCACTGCCCTGCAAATTTGTTTCTTAGGTTGTTAAAATGTACAGGATGCACGTGATAAAGTGGCAATAAGGTTCATCTCCTTATTTCATGTGCTTCTTATTCATTTTGAAAAACTATGTTTCTAAGGTTATGATTTAACATCATTGTTTCCCAATTAAAGTATTAAATTCTGAGAGCAACTATCATATTCAAGGAATACGGTGTTAGAGCAACCATAATTCCTGGACTGCATACAGGGCAAACTGCTAAGGTAATTGTGGACTTCAATAACACCCCTTCGTGTTCACTTTACATAAAGTGAAGAAGGTGTATGATGCTGATCCTGATGTCACCACACCAACAAGGAAAATCCTTGCATAAGGTACACAAGGATCTCACAAGTCCAGATATTGCACACAGAATCCAAGAAATCAGCAATAAAGATCCAGGAAAGTCAATGTGCTCCATAGCAAGAGAACTGCAGGTGTCAGATGCAACAGTTCACAAGGTTATTGCTTGAAGAGATCAGATACAGATCATATGTTCTTAGAAGAGGCCAATTTATGACATAGCAGACAAAGGAAAGGTGCTTTGAAAAGCAAGGAAACTGTTAATGAAATTGAAAAATCCCATAGGAAAAAACCCTCTGACTGTCTTCTCCGATGAAAAGAATTTTTGGCAGGACCAAATAGTCAACAGAAGAAACAACAGTAGCTGTGTGAGAATCTTAATGAAGCCTCAGTTGTCATGAAAATGAAATTTCCTGCTATAGTGATGGTGTTAGGTGTTGTCATCAATGAAGGCAATATCATGACCCCGAATTTTTTTCCACAAGGCAAGGCTTGAAGGTGACTGCTGATGTTTACCTTGACGTTTTGAGAGCAGTAATTGTACCGTGGATGAAGCAAGTTGCAAATGGACGTCATTTTATCTTCCAACAAGATGGCACACCAGCACCTAACACCAAAAAGATGCAAGAATTCCTCAGTGTCAATGTTCCTGAAGTCTGGTCAAAGGAAATCTGGCTGCCTAGTTCACCAGATGCAAATCCTTTAGACTATTATGTATGCAGCATTTGTGAGAGAGAAGTTAATAAACAACCCCATTTCAATAAAGAGGCTATTAAAGCTCAGATTGAAAACATGCTGATGTCCATGGATAAAGAAAAGTTCATTAAAGCGTGCTCAAGATTCCAAAGTTGAATCAAGTTTATTATTGCAGCCAATGGAGACATTCTTTAAACAAGAATGACTATGTTTATGTATTTACATATAAGAATAAATTTATTTCGATCTCCAAAATACATAAAGAACTAATGCGACTCAACACCAGGGAGACAGACAGCCCAATTAAAAAATGGACCTGAACAGACAACTCACTGAGGGAGACATGCAAAGGGCCCAGAGGCATATGAAAGAATGCTCAACATCACTAGTCATCAGAGAGATGCAAATTAAAACCACAATAAGATACCACCTCACCCCTATCAGAATGGCAATCATCAACAAATCAACAAATGTTGGCAAGGATGTGGGGCAAAGGGAACCCTGGTGCACTGTTGGTGGGAATTCAGGCTGGAGCAGCCACTATGGAAAAAAGTATGGAGTTTCCTTATTAAACTAAAAATGGAACTGCCTTTTGATCCAGCAATTCCACTATTAGGACTATACCCAAAGAATCCTGAAACACCAATTCATAAGAACCTAGGTACCCCTATGTTCATAGTAGCACTATTTACAATAGCCAAGTGCTGGAAACAGCCTAAGTGCCCATCAGTGGATGATTGGATCAAAAAACTTTGGTCCATTTACACAATGGAATTCTATATGGCAGAAAGAAAGAAGGAACTTGTACCCTTTGCAACAACATGGATGGAACTGGAGAGTATTATGCTTAGTGAAATAAGCCAGTCAGTGAAGGACAAATACCATATGATCTCACTCGTTACAGGACAATAATGAACAAAACTAACAACAAGCAAAACAGAACCAGATATGTGAATATAGTGAATAGGCCTTCAGTGGTCAGGGGGAAAGGGGTTGGGGGGAGGGGGCAGGCAGAGGCAAGGAAGGGGAGCAGCTTAGACAAGAACCTAGTATAAAGGAACCATGGACATAGACAACAGGTGGGATTGACTTTGGGGGGAATGGGTGGGTGGGGAGGGGGACAGAGGGGAGCATAAAGGGGATGGATGGAATACAACAACAATAAAATTAAATTTAGAAAAAGAATAAATTTATTTCAAAATATAACACTTCCGTGGTATGTTATTTTACTAAATATTTGCCACTTACTGCACGCACCCTGTGTATTTCTAGCAACTTCATCCTTCATTGAAATAATTGAAAATGAAGTCAATCACTCCGGGCAGGTAATTTTTGACAATTTTTAATTTTTAGGAAAGCCTGTCTGGTGACACAATTGTTACTGGAGCTGTTGATAACTTTCTATAAACTTTGAGACAGCTCTGAAATAAATGGCTGATAGAAAAATTTCCACAAAGCTTTGGGAAAACTGCCAGCGTCTGACCACAGTTTCTAGCACCACTGGAGCTGGTTTCTGTCCTGAACCCCAGGGTCCTTTCTGGAGAAAAACCCCGGTCACCTCCCCACTGCCTGTTGGCCACAGAAGCCACTGGGAACAGGCGGTGGGGAGGGGGTTGAGTAAAGGGGAACTGACACCCTGGTGGCTCCTGTCACTGGGCCGCTGAGGAGGGGGGCACAGTGGACAACTGCTCTGCTCTTCTGAGGCGCAGGCTGCCAGTCCGGCCACCCCGCAACTCAGACCCGCTGCCCGCCAGCCTCTCAGCACTTCCTGAAGACTCCCTGACCCATGGCCTCGGACTAGCAGCTCCGAGAGGGACCAACACGGGTCTGGGGCATGCAGAGCCAGCTGCCCAGTTCCAGGTGTTCTTTCCACTTCTCTCCAGGGGCAGCCTCCTCACCCACCCCATGGCTCCTGCTGTGTGGACTTGGCTTTGTTCCTCAGCTCATTCCAAGCCTGGAGGGGCTTGAAGGGCCAGGCAGGGGGCCACGTGGGACCCCGGCAACCTGGCCTGAGTCTGCAGCCAGCCTGGGGGGCCGGCGAGGGAGGTGTGGTCGCAGGGCAGCACCGCCGGGCCCCTGCCCACCCCGCAGCACCGCACGGCCACACAGGCTCTGCTGGACCAGGGGCTCGCCCTTCCCCCTCCTGCCTCTCCACCCACAGGGCTCACCACCACCACCTCCTCTGGAAAGCTGGGGGCTCCCTCGAGGGTCCCACCTGAGGGAGTGGGGAGGGGTTTCATGGAGCCACTTGAAGCGTTCCCACCACCCTACTCGCTTGCCCCTGGCTGGCTCTGTAGCCCCGACCTCATCTCTATTCTCAGGGGACAGACATCCTCTATTCAGACCAGAGGTGACCAGCAACTTGCTGCTCCTGGAGGTGGAGGTGAGCTGGAGAGGAATCAAGCGTGGCCGGGCTGGCCGCCAGCTGGAGATGAGCGGATTGGGGTCAGTGTGGTACCAGCACCATCCAGGGGGGCCCGACGTACCGCACAAGGACCCCTGGGGTCAGGGTGGTACCAGCACCGTCCAGGGGGCCCCGACGCACTGCACAGGGACCCCTGGGGTCAGGGTGGTACTAGCACCGTCCAGGGGGCCCCGATGCACGGCACAGGGACCCCTGGGGTCAGGGTGGTACTAGCACCGCACAGGGACCCGTCGGAGTTGAACGGGGAGGACGCAGTGGTGGACCCTGGGAACTGGTGGGTTTGACTTGTGGGGGCTCCGCTCTGAGCGCGGTGGCCCCAGGACAGGACCCTGCTGCAGGGCAGGCAGGGGTCCCAGAAGGGGGCAGCCCCAGGCCCCAAGATGCGTTGGCCACCGGTCACCAGCGTCCCGAATCACTGCTCAGTTTTGCAGGTAGGCTGCCCTCAGCCACCCCAGTGTTGGTGTGGCCTCTGGGGCTCAAGGGCTCTCAGGATGGAGGAAATGGGGCTCAGCCCCGAGAGTTGCGGGCGCTCTCTGAGCACGGGGAGGTGGGGGGCTGCGGCTGCTGGTCTGGACAGCGCGTGTCCCCTCTGTGGTGGTGACGTGGGGTGGATTTTAGAGGTTCCTGAACCCCACCGAGGGTCAGGGGCCTGGGGTCAAGGCAGGAGCAGTGCCCTCCACGTCTCTCCTGTTCGAGGCCTGCTCCCTGCAGGGACTGGACCGAGGCAGGCTGCCGGGCAGTCAGGCAGCAGTCAAGGTCTTTATTTCACAACAGAGAAGGACAGCCTGCTCCCCACGTTCAGGGACAGACGGGAGGGCTCCCGCTAACGTACCAGTGAGGACCCGTGTGGGACCGCAGTGCGGGGCTCCCTCAGCCCGGGGTCTGGACAGCAGTGGACACTTGCCACCACAGAGCCGCTGAGAGCCTCCTCCAGGGACCCTGCACCCTGATGCCATTGTGGGACGGGCAGGCGGGCGCCCTCGACCCCAGGGCCCTGGGATGGGCCGCCATCAACGTGTTCTCTCTCTTGCACATGTTCCTTTTTTTTTTTTTTAAGATTTTATTTCATTATTTTTAGAAAGAGGGGAAGGGAGAGAGGCAGAGAGGGAGAGACATCAATGTATGGTTGCCTTTCACCTGCCTCCAGCCACAGACCTGGCTGGAGACCTGGTTTGCAAACTTGTCATGTGCCCTGGCTGGGGAATCAAACCTGTGACCTTTGGGTTTGCAGGTCAGCGCCTTATGCACATGTTTCTTATAAGAACACTTGTCCCTGGGTTCAGGGCCGCCTCTGGTGCTCCAGCAGGACCTCCTCTTCAGGTCCTTACCACGATCACATCTGCCAAGACCCTACTTCCCGCGTCCACTGAATTCCGTGGTTCCGGGCGGACGTATTTGGGACCTGAATTCCTCCCTCGCCAGGCTCTGGGGTGACCCCCAGGGAAGCAGCTGTGTCTGGGAGGTTCTTGTGAAGCCCATGACCTTAGAGCCACCTGCTCAGCTCCTGAGAGCACCTGCTGACACCTCACGGGAGGCAACCCCTCTGGGATGTGCGCTAGACCTTTGCTCCAAACGAGGCAGAGCCTCAGAGTGCGCTCTTCTGGGCTGACCCAGCTCCTGTCCCCCAGGTTCTTTGGCCCCAGGACAGCAGGGAAAACTCCCTCAGGGCCCCAGACCCTGCTGGGCTCTCCTGCCACCCTCAGCCCCAGGGTCCCAGGAAGGCCTTGGGCGTGAGATGCGGGATGGGCCTGGGGCAGCATCCGGGAACAAGCACCAACTGCTGGTCTGCGGACAGGCGCTTGGAACAGAACGCGGGGGCCACCTCAGACAGCAGAGCTGGAGCCAAAACCACCCTGGCCCAGTCCGGAGGCGACCAGCCTGAAAACGTTCTAGCCCTTGTTGAAGTGGTGAGTAACGGAGGACTTTATTCAGGACGACGTGACCAAAGGGAGGTTAGCTCAGCTCCCGGGACAACAGGGCCAGGGGTAGGAGTGTGGCCAGCCTTCGGGGGCAGTGGCGGTCCGGCTCCCTAACCTGTAGGCGTCACACTGAAGGCAGGCAGGGGGACCAGATGCCTCCAGGGTCATAGGGGACATGCAGTTTAATCGGACATTGTGGGTAACGACATAGGGAGGTAGGGGATTCTGAAGGCGTGTGGTGAACACAGTGGGGTGGGAGAGGCTGAGCTGTTCTTCCTAGTCAGGCACCACGATTTGTCAGAGCTTCTAGGATCAAGTCACAGGTGGAGGTGACACCAAGGGCTAGGCCCTAGGGCAGCCACCTGCATCCCCAGAGAGGCCATAGGAAGCCCCAAAGCTCTGAGATCCCCCAAAACCCAAGGCTTGTTAATGTTCTGAACTCAGCAGTGAGGGCAGCTGTGACAAAGGCAGTGAGGCGGGTCAGAGGGTCCTTGGCTGTGCATGTGCCACGCGACAACACGGAGCCCAGCCCAGCCCACTGGTCCTGCTCAGCCCTACGGTCGGCTCTGAGAGGCATTGAGCCCACTTTTCCAGCAACCGCTGTTTTCACTTGCTGGTAGGCCGGCTGCCAGGGGCCTGTCAGACTATTACCGAGAAAGGGGGGCTGACCCACCAGGCGCCACCCATCCAGCCATGGCAACGCAAGGGCATGTGCTGTGGGGACACCCATTAGAAGCCACCCACCACTGCCACAGCCACAGCCAGAGGAGCCTGGGAGCAGGGCTTCAGGGAGAAGGGCACCCCTCTTCAGAAGTCTCCTGGGAAGGCCCTGGGGACCCAGCCCGCAGGGGTTAGGACACATGGGAGGGTCCTGCAGTCAGGCCCTCCCGTCGCCAGCCCGTGGCCAGGTCCTGGCTCAGCCCCGGGGAAACACCCACAAAGGAGTGAGAACCCTTCCGACATGGCAATGGAGCCAAGAAAACGCAACACCGGGCCCAGCCCAGGCTCTGCAGCCTCCTTTCTGAGAAAATGCCCTAAGGACAAGGCCTCCGAAGACAAAATGTTCTTCCCAACATGATTGGAATCAGGAGAACTGACACAATGGCAACATCTGTGGGAGTGAGGGGGTGGGTTTCCGGTTTCACCACCTGCCCTGAGGAAACGCAGGCCCGCGGGGCAGGGCGGGCTGAGGGCTGCGAGGACCGGGCTGCCCAAGGGCGCCCACCTGCCCTCCGGCAGAAAGCTCGCCAGTCCTCCCTGGTGGCTCTGGGCTGTCCGGCTGGAGGGGAGGATTCTTTCCTCTTTTCTCGGCTTCCAGCAATTTGGCTGTCACTTCCACAATAGTAACACGCTTAAACATCAAAACTGTGAGCAGCTTGGCTCCAGGGTGGCCCCTGGGCAGCCCCGTCCTCCGCTTTCCCACGCTGGCGTCATGCTGGGCTCTTCCCTGCCCTGATGGGGGAACCGTCTTGGGGCTTTTCCATGGGGAAGGGCTGTCTCCATGTCCACTGGGCTCCCACCCTGCAAGGGGCTGTGCTGCCCACCCTTGCAGCCCGCAGACCCCCATCCTCCAGCTCAGGCTCCAGCCAGGAGTCCAGGCGAGCTGGGCAGCCTCGCACAGAAGTGGGGCGCCGGGCCAGGCCTCTCGTGACAGCAGCCCCGCTTCCTGATGTCCTTGGACTTGGCCAGCGAGAAGGCCGACAGAGCCAGGTCTGGGGGCACTGCATCAAACCTCGCAGACCTACAGGGACCTGTCTGGGGTGCTGCAGGGCTTGGGGTCCAGTTCCCTGTCCTGCAGTTTCACTGGCACTACTGCAGAAAGTGCTGAGAATCACCAAGGGTGCCGTGCCACTCTAGGGAGCCTGGTACCACGGTCTCCCAGTGCTCCTTCCTGGGCTTGGGACCCAAGACACTGCGGCAGTTTCGAAGGTGACTCATTTGATAAATGACCTTTCAGAACCATCTAGCACTAGCAATAAAAGCTGGCCTCTAGCTGGAAATCCCCCTCAGAATCCCCTAGAGGCTCCCAAAGAGCAACTTCCTCTGCCAGAGCAAACAAGGGGCTGTGATGCCCCTGTCACCTGCAGGCACAGCGGGGCAGGTGAGGGGGCCCTGTGGGCAGGCCCCCCGTCCAAGGCTGCAGGAGGGCAACACTCTCGATTCCCTGCCAGATCCCCTCCAGCCACTTTGTCCTTTCGGGACCCATCCCACTGCAGGGCACTATGGGTCTAGTCTGGGCTGGAAGCACCTGGGGACCTGTGTCCCAGGACGGGGTGGGGCTAAGGAAGCCCCACCCGCTGGCCCTGCAGAGAATCCAGAGGCTGTGTCACCCTCAGAGCTCCATGATCCAGAAACACGCCCTGCTTGCCTGCCCCACCCTGTCCTGCCTCCCACTTGCTGCCCTCACTGGGCAGCCCGGTCCTGCAGCCCTTCCTTCCTCCACAAATCACTGACCCATCTCAGGTGGTCTCTGGGAGCAGTCCAGGACAGCCAGCTGGGAAGCCAGACCCTTTTGGGCATGGTGGGATCATGTGCCAGGCCTGCCAGAACAGCCATGAGGGGAAGGTCTGGGAGGGCTCTGGAAGCGTGGCCATCACCAGCGTATCTGGAGCTCTCCTAAGCCCCCAGGTACCACTGCGTGCTCAGGGACAGGTGGGCACACAGGCAGAGTGCACTTTCACCACTGGCACAGGCCCCGCAGGCTCAGGGCAGAGCTGGGGTCTGAGGTCCAGGAAGCCTCTTCTTCTACCTTTTCTCTGAGGACCAGCTCCAAGTTTCCAGGATCCAAAACCCACATCCACCCAGAGTGATGAGCCCCAGAAGCACGCAGGGGGAGGCTGGGTGGTCAGTAGCGGCTGGGTGACAAGGGGTCCCGGAACTGGCCTGCGGTGGGGGCCACAAAGCACTGGGATGGTCCTGTTGCCACTGGGCAACACGCTAAAATGACTAACGTAGTGACTTACGTTACATTTATGTCACCACAATTAACAACCGTCCCTGTAACACTGAAAACCGCTTGACTTGGGGAGAAGACCCAAGTCCCCTGGGCTGTGCTGGGCCAGCTGTGAGTGAGGGTTCCATGAGGCCGTCCAGGGTCCCAGGAACTGCTTCAGAGTCCCACCCAGATCGCCCAGGGTGAGCTCTGCTCTGTCAAACATGCACCCACCCATCGGCCCCCAGTGGTTAGCAGCTTCACCGTCGTCAGCCTCTGCGTTCATTAAAAAATAAATAAAAGATGGTTTTATGGGCTGAACTGTGGGTCTCCTCAAGTTCATACGTTGAAGCCCTAACTCCTAAGACTTCCAGATGTGACTGTATTTGGGGGTGGGCTATTTAAAGAGGTGGTAAGGTAGGATGGGGTCAGTAGGGTGGCACCTGACCCTATCTGACTGTTTTCCTTCTGAGAAGACAGGAGGACGCACACAGAGGGGTGGTCCTGTGAGGACAGGGCGAGAAGACCTCGGACGAGAAGGGCCCACCCACGTCTGGATCTCAGGCTGGAAAGCGCACCTGTTGTTTAAGCCACAGGGTCTGTGGTGTTGTCACAGTCCCCCTAAGACATAACACAGCTGGGTTCTTAGCTTCCCCCAAACCACCCTTTACCCGCCGTGCACCACGATGCACTAGGCTGCGAACAGGGCCCCCTCGGACTGAGCGTCCAAGGTCCCTACAGAACCCCAGGATGGGGGCTCGGGACGCAGGTCATGTGCACACACTGCACAATGGATGCAGACTTCCGGTGACACATCTCCCAGGGCTTCCTGTTTCGGGCCAGATCAGAACCATGAAACACTAATGAGAAACATTTCTGTACTTCTGCTATTTGACGTTAGCCCAAGTCAGGAAGTGCAGGGAAGCGTGACACTGGGACAGAAACATGAAAGAGAGCTTTAAAACACTGATGGATTGTGCACTTTGAAGAGACTTCCGCCATTCTTCCAAGTGGCTGCCGTGCCTTCTGCACTCTTGGGCCCACAGGAAGCTTTCCTTCTGGAGCTCGGAACCAAGCCCAGGACTGAGGGGCTGGAGCCAAAAACAGGGGAGTGGTGTCTCTCAGTGGGGGCACCACTGGGGATGACCACAGCGTTGCAGGTCCCAGCCAGGCCAGGCACACGGGTGCCTCACCACACACACTTCGTGGCCTCAGCCCCTCGTTCCCCAGGGCAAAGGCATGAGGCCGGCCCCCCCACCATCAAGGGGCAGCCAGGGGTTCTGGGAGACCCTAATCTGGTTATAATCCAATATAAGGTGAATGCTCCCAAGGCCTGCGAGGACAAGAGGTAGTTGTCCCCCAGGGTGACCCTGACCATGGTCTCGACAGACTGGCAGGGAAGTCCGCCTGCTCACTCCAGGCACTGGTCAATGTGCCTCTCGCACCAGGCCCCGCGCTGGGGGCTTGGACTGGATATAAGCAAGACGCGTCCCACTGGCCCCCGAGAGGCCCACCTGGGGGAGGTCAGCCCGAAGCACAGTCCCCTGACCCAGGACAGCCCCCTGGCCCGGCTCCTGGCCCAGCCCAGGTGGTGGGTCTAACACACACCACCCCAACACTTGACAGGTTAAAACGACCATCACATATTTGCTCACAGTTCTGAACCAGCAGTTCAAGTATCCTCCCCGGGCCCTGCCACACCTGCAGCCGTTCATCCAAGGGTGTGGCCGTCACCTAGCCAGAAAAGTGCCTGGGCACACCGGGCCTGCCTCACAGAGCGGCGCCTCTGGGAGTCCTGCTTCCAGCTCCAAGGCAGCACCCAGCAGTGGGCTCAGGGCTGAAGGACACGCGAACACGTCACCCATCCCCGACCCACAGCCAGTGTGGCCCCTCGATGCCCACCCTCTGCTTTCTCGTGGGGCCCGATGGCTTTAGGACAGCAGCAGATGCGAGGAGGCAGCTTCTGAAGCCACATCCCCTTCCTGTGAAAGGGCCACAGGAACAGTCTTGTGGCACCTTGGGGCAGAGGCCAGGCCCTAGTTCCTGAACTTCTGGCCTTCCGTGTTCGGGGCCCAGGGCCTCAATCTCGCCCTGAAGGTGGGGCAAGCTAAAACCAGACCTAGGTTAGTCATAGTCAAACTGCAAACATCAAGATAAAACCTTGAAAGCCATAAAATCAAACCTCTGATCTACAGGGGAGGGAAGATAAGAATTACATACAATGCCTCCTCAGAAACCAAAAGAGTGAAATATTTAAAGCATTGAGAAAAAAATCCACCAGTACAGAACCTTACACCCTGAAACACGACCCTTCAAAAGTGAAAGAGAAAAACCTTTCTCAAACAAAAGCAGGTTTGTTGCCAGCGGACCTGTCTTACAAGAAACGTTAAGCGAAGTTCTGCAGGGAGAAGAGGAAGGATGCAGGTGCGAAACAGATCCGCATAAAGGGGAGGATTGGAGAAGGAACAACAGCAGGAAAAAGAATATATTTTCTTATTCTCAACAGACCCAGCAGACAGCAATTTGTTCAGAACAGTCATAGCAACAACACAGTCAATGGCTGTAGTTTACATGTACATGTGCTGGCCCAATGTCTGTATTTTTTTTTTCTTCTGTAAAAGACTTTTTTTTTTTCATTTCCACCAATAACTTTATTGATTTGGATATCTGGAGCATGTTGGTTATCTTCTGCGTGGTATAACGTTGATTCTTTTCAAGTGATATCTTGATTTGATTGCTGTCAACTTAAACTGATCTCCCCGACTGGGAAGCATCTTCCAGTGAGAATCTTCAGCACGAAACTTCACAAGTCACCTTTGACGTATCTGATTAGTCACAGCACCTTCTCCATACACTGCACAAGTACTTTTTTTTGCATTTCAGTTGTGTTTTTACCTTTCTTGAAATAATCCTGCATAATATGCCAAGAATGTTGCCTATTTTCTTCCATCCTCCATCTTCAGTATTAGAATGGCTGCACAAAAATTCACCAAATTTGATGTATTTTTTAACATGCACTGATATGACAGCTGTCACAGTAGAATCTTGTAAAATTGTTTCAAATAAAGTTCAAGACAACTAAGCACTATTAGAGCCATCTTTTATTTTATGTATTGTGGTTGTTTTATAATTGTTCCATTTTTCTCCCATTGTTCTCGCCTGCCCCACACTCCCTGTACTAGAGCCATCTTGCTGAAAAAAACCAACATTTTGGCCAACCCAGTAGAATGAATGACAACACTGATACAAGGGAAGGAAAGAATGAGTCCCCCCCCTCAGCTTATACATTACAATCAGATGGGAAGATGCAAGGGGGTGGCATGAAGTCCATGTCGTCTACAAGAAACCCACCGCAAATATAGTGGGGCAAAGGCAGGGTTACATTTGTTCACATGGAAATAATACAATAAATAGTCACAACGAAGCCTGTTCCATGTACTCACAACTATAAACCTACTTTTGCCCCGCTTTCGTCTTCAGAATCCATTGAGCTTTGGGGGTTTCTGTTTGTTGTCATTATGGCTCGAATAAACTCATAAAAATTCTCTCTAAATTTGGATGTTTTTTACTTGTAACCTAACAAGTAGGTTTAGTTGCGAGTATGTGAAACAGACTTTATTGTCATGTTATTATTTATTAATTATTGTAACGGGTGGAGAAAAGCATACCAGGTTAACACTGATCCAAAGGAAGTGGAAACAACTATATTAATTTCAGACACAGTGATTTTAGAGCAAAACAAGTTATCAGGGATAAAGAGGGCCTATAGGATGATAAAGGGGTCAATTCTCTGTCAATATAACAATCATCCAAATTCACAGAGATTTTTTTACGAGTTCATTTGAGCCATACTGACAACAAATAGGCACCCAAAGCTCGATGGGTTTTGAAAATGCTAGTTTTCCAGCACAGTTTATACACCACGGTCAGAGGGGAAGAGGTAAGGGGAGTGGCATGCACTCCATGCGTGGTAGAGGAGGGAAATGGCACAAAGCAAGTGGGGAAATTTCTGAAAGTGGGTTTTAAAAAGTGCTTCTTTCACATTAGTGGGTATAGGATAGCGAACGATGAACATTGACAGCACAGAGAGATGGCGTGTGGGAGAACAAGACACCAGTGAGAGGCTCTGTGGTGCTGCGTTCTAGCAGGAGACTGTGCCCTGAAGGACCCAGAAAGAGGGATTACTCTGACATTCCCAAGTGTTATGTTATAGGTGCAACAAGACAACTGACAGGTCAAGTTAAAAAGACTGATCTTTGTTGAAGAAGATACCAGCCTAGCCCAGGACTGGACTACCCACTCTAACTCACTTTCAGTTAGGAAGGGTTAACTTCAGACCATCCTGTGTGGTTACTGTAGGTGTCTGAGTTGGTAAGGCTGCCATGCAGGCATCCCCTGAGCTTGTCAGGTTTAGTATGTGGCCCCGTTTTTGCCCACAGCTCCAAGAAGATATAACAAGTCTTAACATGTACGTGCCTAAAAACACAATGTCAAATGACATGGGGCAAAGAGTGATGGAACTGTGACAGTTGGAAACACTGTCACCCCTGTCTCAGAAATGGACAGACCTAGCAGACGGACAAACAGTGAGGACCCCGCTGAACTCGATTGCACCACGGGTCAGCTGGACTTAGCTGATGTCTATTGACCACCACCTGATCCAACAACAGCAAGACACGCTGTTTCAGGCTCACACGAGACTTTCACCAAGAGGCACACGTTAAAAAGAATGGAAATCATACAGTTTCTGCCCTCGACCACAACAGAATTAAACTAGAAGTCATAACAGAAAGTTGACTGCAAAATCCCTAAACACTTGTAGATTAAATAACACACTTCTAAAGAACACATGTGTTAAAGAAGACCTCAAGAGAAGTTTTACATTTTTTGAAGTAAACAAATGCACATGTAGCAACCAAAATGTGTGAGATGCAGCAAAAGCAGCACTTAGAAATTTATAGCATTAAATGCATATATTACAAAAGAAAAAAAATCAACAATCTAAGCTCAACTTCAGGAAACTTGAAGAAGAGTAAATTATAAATTCCAAGCAAGCAGAAAAAAAGAAATAAAAATTAGAGGAAAAGTCAATGAAACTGAAAACAAGAAATAGAGAAAATCAATGAAACCAAGCTGGTTCTCCTTTGAAAAGATAATGTTGATCAGCCTCTGGCCAGGCTAAGAAAAAAAAGAAGACACAAATGACTAATATCAGAAATGAAAGAAGAACCATCACTACAGATCCCACAGACATTAGAAAGATAATGAAAAAAATAAAATAAAAATAAAAAACTCTACTCCCACAGATTAACCTGGATGAAATGGACCAATTAATTCCTTGAAAGACACCATTTGCTAAAACACCCAAGAAGACACAGATGATCTGACTTGGCTGTACCTATTAAGGAAATTCAAGCAATAATTAAATAACCTTCCACAACAGAAGGCATGAGACTCAGGTGGGTTCAGTGATGAATTCTACCAAGCATTTAAGGAAGAAATTATACCCATTCTGTATAGTCTGCCAGAGGACAGAAGCAGAGAGAACACTTCCTTAACTCATTCCATGAGGCCAGCATCACCTTGATACCTCAGCCAAAGGCATTCCAAGAAAACCACACAGCCCAATGATCTCTCATGAACAAAGACGCAAAAAGTCTCAACACAACATCCACAATGTTTGAAAAGAACTAAATACTACAACCAAGTGGGATTTATTCCAGATATGCAAGGCTGGTTTAACAGCTGAAAAGCCAACAGACTGAACAAGAAAAATCAAACACTTATTCTTAATTAATAAACATGGAAAAAGCATTCAAGAAGTTCTATGATTAAAAAAAAATCCTCTCAGGAACTCAGAAATAGAGGATAACCTCAACTCAATAAAATCTACAAAAAACCTACAACTAACATCATACTTGTGACACTCAAAGCTCTCACACTAAGATGCCCTTCAGTAGATGAATAGATAAACCATGGCCCATCCAGACAATGTAATATTATTCAGTGATAAAAAGAAGTGAGCCCTGGTTGCTGAGACTCATTGGATAGGTACCCGCCTGCGAACCCAAAGGTCACTGGTTCGATTCCCAGCCAGGGCACGTAACCAGGTTGCAAGCCAGGTCCCCAGCTGGAGGTAGGTGAAAGGCAACCATAAGCTGATGTTTCTCTCTTTTTCTTCCTCCCTCCCTACCCTTCTCCCTGAAAATAATCAATAGAATCTTAAAAAAAAGAAAGAAAGAAAGAAGCTTTGAAGCCATGAAAAACCATAGAGGAACCTTAAGTTCATATTCCTGAGTGAAAGCAGCCAGCCTGAGGTGGCACATGGGACGATTCCCACTCTACGACATTCCGGAAAAGGCACAACTACAGGGGCAGTAACAAGATCTTGCTTGCCAGGGGCTGGGCACGGGGGAGCGAGGGGTGACTTCCTGTGTGGGCCGGGAAACGACCGTATACTGTAGTGATGAATACATGCCACTCACCTGTCCCACCCACACAACGTACAACGGGGAGTCAGCTATGGACTTGGGGTGATGATGTTGTGTAAGTTCATGGATTTTAACAGGTGCACCCTCTGGGGGGGAAGGCTGTGGGGGTGGGGGTGTATGAGAACCCTATACTTTCCAGTTTTTCTGTGAACCTAAGGCTGTTCCTTAAAAACAGTCTGTAAAACAAACGAAACAAACACAAGTGCTATGAAGGAAAGTCAAGTGCTGTAGAAACAGAAAGTTGGGAAAGGGCAGGTTCTGCCCAGTGGTGGGGGTGGGAGTGGGACCAACGCCCTGGGACGGGCCCCGACATGGTCTGCAGGCCGTCAGTGAGCCTCAGGGCTTCCCACTGGCAGGTTCCTACCGAGCCCCCCACTCTCGGGCTGCCAGCTGGCCCTGGGGACGAGGCTCTCTCATGAGGTTGCTTCCGCCTCTCTGGCAGCTCTTGTCCACGTGGGGGACAGATGACAAGCTGGTAACGCGCACGTGCACACTCCCCCACGTGTGTAGTGCGGACCATGAGCTCACACCAGCAGCCCAGCGGCACTTCCTCAGCCAGGGAACACAGGAAGCGCAGAGCTGAGGGGCGGGGCGGGGCTGGTGAGCTGGGCTTTCCAGCTGGAAGGGGTGAGAGAGGTGCCCACGCAGGGGCCAGGCAGGGGAAGGCACAAGGGATTCAGGGTCCAAGAGGGCTCTGGCCCCCAGTGGAGGCCGCAGGGGAGGCTCCCCATCCCGGCTGAGAGAACCTGGGAGCCTGCGGCCCTGGGGAGGACAGCTCTGTGGCACCCCTGGTGGCAGGGCCGGAACCACAAACATCCTCCGTGGCCCAGCCTCTGGTCAAGGAGCCTCCGGTGACTCACCACACACAGCCCATCCCTTATGGCACTGCTGCCCTACACCCTCCCGTGCTGTCCCTGAACTTCCTGGCCTCCCCCACTGGGCCTCTGCACCAGCCCCTCCTCTGTCTGGAATGTTCTCCACACATAGCCACCTGCTCACCCCCCCTCATCCTCACCCCGATTAAATGGTGCCTCGACCCTTCCTGGACCACCAGCCCCACCGGCCCTCCCTCCCAGTGTCATGTGGCCTCCACTGTTCCTCGGCCCCACGGCTCGCCTGGGCTGTCCCCTGAGCCTGGGCTCGTGGGTGCCCGGGTAGGGTCAGCCGGGCGCGCCTGGCTCTGGGCAGGCAGCACTCGTTGCTGTCCAGGGAGTCACCGAACTCGGGTTTGGGCTGCAGGGACCCTGGGCTCTCCAACATTTCAGATTTGAGCATCGGTCTTTCTGCCTGACCTGAGTCCCAGCCTGGCCTTATGGCAGGGGACAGTTAGGAACCACCTCCCAGGGCTGCCGCAAGGGCTAGCTGGGCAGATGCAGGTGTGGTGGACCTGGCCATGTGGAAGCCATGTGTGCTGGCAGGAACCCTATTTCCTCAGCACAGTGGGACTTCGGGGAGAAAGGGCACCGCAGTGGCATCTGACCCGGGGCCACCGGACACCTCATGGGAAAACAGTGGGATGGACAATAACCAGGTACACGAGACATGCCCAAGCACTGAGTGGCTCACACACGCTTTCTGGGATTTCCTTGTTAAGTTCTCCTTTCCCTTTCTGGTCACCTGCCCTTTCGCCAGGTCACCACAGAAGGGAAGAAGTGAGAGCGGGTGAAACCCAGCCAGCCTGTTGTTCCCCAAGCACGGGCTCCATTTCTGGAGCACATCTGTTCACCGTGCCAACGACTGCCATGCCTGCGGTGAGCCCCAGGTAGACGGAGGGGCGCGGGTGCAGCACAGCCCGGGGCTCTGGTCTAGGGGGCGTCCTCCGGCACACCCACTGGACACTGAACTGCAGAGCGGACGGGAGTCCCAGACTTGGACTCCAGATGAACCACCAATCTGAACATGAAGGTGAACTTCATGACGGGAGGAGGGCAGGGGTATCAGAGAAACAACACAACTGATAAATGGGCCACATAAAAATTAGGACCATCTGCTCATCAGGACGCCCTTGAAAATGAAAAGACATTAGGAGAAAACACAGGTGACCCACTTAACTGACCAAGGACTTGTAGCCTTGGTCACATACAGAACACATACAGAACTCCGATGACAAAAGACAGACAACCAGACAGGGAACACCTGAGTTGAACAGGACCATCATAAGAGGATCAGCAAGAGGCCAAAGAGCATATGAAAAGGTCATTGGCTTCCGTGGACATCGGGGAGACACCATCCACCCACAGGGGTGCTTGGGGCAGGGGGGACCAGACAGCCCCACAGCGCCCAGCGGGCTGGGAAGAAATGGACACTCGTGCTGGTGGAGCGCAGCCCAGATGCACTGGAACGTTGCTGACGTCCTCCACTCAAGCTCACGGCGTCCCTGCCACCCAGTAGCTTCGCCCAGACCCACGCTCATGGAGGACACCCGGAGCTGCTCCTGGAGGCAGCGGGCAGTGTGCGGAACGGGGCAACACCGCTGTGGAGAAGCCCCTGCTGAGGCTGCACTGTGCGTGAGCCGAGATGCACCGCCCTGCGGGCTCAGGCCTGGAGGCTGCCATCTGTGGGTCCACAGTGCCCTCACTTAGTGAGAACTCACCAAGGTGCACATGTGGGACCTGTCTGTGCACCCTGCCACATGCACACACACTCAAGTGTCAATCAAGTGTCTTATGCAGGAGTCTCAAGCCCCTGATCCGCCCTCCGGCGGGCCCTGCTGGCCCTCTTCAGCTGTGTAGGCAGGGACCCAACCTCGGGGCGGGGGTGGGGGGGACAGCGGGGTTCCCGAGGAGGAAGGACTGGTATGTCAAGGGCTGAGGCAGGTGAGCCAGAGGGCCTGGGCGGGGGTAGTGCCAGGTGTTACACCCTGAGAAACCAGCGGAAGTGTGTCCATCACTTCACCCTACACAGGTGGTGGGGCAAGGGTGGAGTGGCAGACCTGTCAATGTACCCGTTCCCGGGCTAGTACCAACATGGTACAGTGTGAACTGAACCAACCGTGACTATCCGCTGCTTCCACCCAAGAGCTTTCTCAAAACCAAACAAAGCTCCAACACTGGGTGTCCGGGCCACCAGACTGGAAAGGAAAAGGGCTCCACACGCGGGTGTTCTGTCAGGGGTCCCGCACAAGCAAGGCCTGGGACAGGCCTGTAAGACTCGACCGGAAACCCGGGAATGCAGGAGGCTGGCACGGTCCATACCAGCCCCGAAGGGCCCTGGGGTGAACCAGGCCTTGAGGAATGCATTATCCTTTGAAGCCTGCTCTGCTTGGACTAGTTTTAGATGAACGCACACCAGGTGTTAAGGTTAAACTTAGGCACCCTATTTGTTGTACCCACTTGGCGTCATCTTGTCAAGCAGACCCTGACCTGAGCGGGTCTCTGTGTCCTTGAGTTATTATCCTGTATGGTGTCTGTTCTCTATAATTAGCACCGCTTGACACTGACGGATGAAGAACACGTGTATGTGTGCTGTACGTCCCTGTGTGTGAAACTCAACGGAAGCCCAGGAGAGAGTGAGCTGGGGGCATTTCTCTATAGAGACTTGCTGGCTCCTTCTCTGCCCAGGCAGATCATGCACTGGTAGACGCATTTCATCTGCGACTGGGAGAACTTCGGGGCATGAGGTCCCCCTCAGGTGTCCACCCCAAAGCCCCGTCCCCAGAAAAGAAACTACATGCACAAGGGGTACACAACGCCGTTTACTGCTGCTTCTGTACACAGCTTGTGTCAGCGGCTGCTCAGGGCCTGGGGCCAACCTGATGGCCACCCACCACCCAGCGGGTCCACCACCCACCCTGAATATCTGTCACTTCCCTTTCTTCCTGAAATTGAAGAGCACTGAGACTAATTTAAGAAACCTCATTTACATTCATCTTTCGCCTGTTTCAGGAGACCTGACACGCAGCTGCCTGCTATAAAATCCCCACGATGTTTTAATTAATACATATTTAGTCTAGACTAGGGAAGCTTTCATTGTCAATAGCGTTTTCGGTTTTCTGGTTAGATTTATAAACTTGAAATCACTTTCTTTTTCAAACACTAAGTATTCTGAAGCAAACCAAACCTGAGATTAGTATCTCTACCTGATATACTTCCTGAAAGAACTGACTGACTTTTAATTTTCTGGATGCACAGAGTCAAGTCACTACTTCATCCTAGAGGCAGGGAATAATGAGCTGCCTCCCGATGCGGGGACTGTGCCTCCCTGCTCTCCCGGGAGGAAGGTGAGCTGAGTGGGACATGACTCTCACCAATTTACCAGTGACCTCCAGGGCGTCATATAAGCAGAAACGGGAATTCCTGCCACATTCCAAGCAGGACAGGAAAACAGGCTAGAGCTCCACCTGGTGGCCAAGGCAGAGCCCGGAGCCCTGGTGGCATCACTTCTTGGTGAGTTCCAGCACCTTTGTCACCATGGCCCCGATCCCGTCAAAAATGTGGTGGATGGCCGTCTCACACATGAAAGCCGGGGTTGTGACCACCTTGTTCTTCTGGTCCACGTGAGCTTCGTGCATAGAAGTTAGAGAAAAACACCACCCAGCAAGGGCAAGGAAGAGATTCAGGCATAAAGCACTCAGCTGCTGCTGCTTCCCCCTGCCCTGAGAGTAACTGTCTTTCCGAATGAGGTGTGTGTGTGTCGGGGGGTGGGGGGGGGTGGGGGGGGTGTCTTCCCAGTGGAATCTGCTGGCAGGACTCCACCTCTGCACTATCTGCACAACTGGACTAAACAAAGTGAACAGCACATTCCCAAGGGAAGCAGCTTGCTCCTCAGAGAACAGTGTCGCCTCATGAAGCGGTACGGCAGTGTGCACATGGGACTCCCATGGGACCCACAGCACCCGCAGCCCTGGCTGGCTGTGCCCGGTGCTCGCCCAGGACCTACCACAGCCTGGAAGGTGGCAGCAGCAGCAGCATCTCTGCTTTCCAGAGCAAGAAAACAAGGTGCATCCACGCGCCACTGCAACAGCAGAGGCCAATTCCACCCCAGCTTCTGCCCCGTCACAGACCCCAGGAGGTGACAGAACTGTCCTTGCCCTTATACACCTGGATCTACGCCAAACCCTGGACCAGCCCTGTCCCCATGATCGATGGCAGGTCTGCTGGCTGCTCTGCACCAGGACAGGGAACACGAACAACCGAAACTGACTGTAAGGAAACACTCCAGCATGACAGCACAGGCAGCCAAAGGATGATGCGGTCAGCTAGAGGACACGGTGATGTACTTCCTGCTCCTCCAACTCCAGCCAATGTGGGGACCCTCTGGGTCCAGGGGCAGACCTGGGACATGGCCCACCTATGCCTGAGGCTCCCTACACCTATGGCTCCTGGTTGGAGACACTGCCTGCTCAGCCACAGAAGGAGACCCCATGCCACATGCTACCCCCAGCTGCCAGCAAGGATATAGTCACTCCCTTCACACAGTGCTTGGCGCCCAGGGCTTTGATGGCTTCCGCGGTCCCTGCGTATGGCCACCTGCCACCTTCCTCCTGCTCATGGCCCACGGTGACCTCAACACCGTGCAGCACTTTGGCCGCGAGGACAGGAGCGATGCAGCACAGGCTGGAAAGGATAATGAGGCCAGCTCAGGACCATGCAGGTGGATGCCAGGCCAGTGGCAGGGAGGCAGAGCCTCCGCAGCTCTGAGGGGACAGACTGCAGCATGGAGGGCGCCGACCCTCCCGGTGCAGGTCCCAGCCCAAGAGGCTGCAGGCAGGAGGCGCTGGGCACAGGCAGTCCCAGTCGCCGCTCTCCCACCCCCGGCTCTGCCCCTGCCAGGCCTTCTGCCACAGCCACTGACTCCAAAGACAAGGGATGCACCTGCTCTGGCTTCCTGACATGGATGAACCAGGCACTGTGCTCGGGAACACAGTGGCACCCACTGAGACACTTCGTGGAAGCAGAAGCCTGATGAAATCAGGTCTGACCACGACTCAATCACATGTCCCAGAGCTCCTCCTGGCTGCAGGTACGGCTGGCCTCGCCCATCGAGGACGGGCAGCTGAGTTCCACAGCGGCAGGAATGGTGCTCACAGCAGCCATGAGTGGAAGATGAGGCGTAACTAGATGAGTGAGGTCGGAGGGCAGATGGAGGGTAGGCAAGGGGAAGGGGTGCTGGGAAAGGATGGGAGTTAGGGAAGAACTGGGGAACATTCTAGAAACTGCCAACCATCCCCTCCCCTTCCTGTTAAGTCTTCAAAAGAAATTAATATAACCACATAACTACAGAATTTTCAGAGCTGGAAGTCACCTGTGAAACCCCCTCAGTTAAAATGAGAAAAGGGGCTGAGTCTTCAAGACCACACAGCTCCAAGTGGTACCTCCAGCTCTGAGTTATGAGCCATGGGCCTCAGACTCCAGCCCACCACCCTGCCCACCCTGCCAGTCACCAAAGGCCCCACTTCTCTGGTGGGCCCACTCCGGTGGCCAGCAGAACCTACCCGATAGGCTTCCCAGCCTTGTGGAAGTCCTTTAGGACTCGCTCCACATCTTTGTTGACTTTGCAGTCTTTCCCGTCCACGGCGAATGTGCTCCTATGATGACAAGAGGCTTCCTTCAATCTCAGAGCTCCTGTCTGTTTGCAACACCTGCTACCTGACAGGGGCTCGTTAAGTCCGCAGCTATGGAAATGATTAGCCTGGGCATGTACGTGTCTGTGTGTGGCTTCTCATTTAACTCTGGCTTTAAAAGAGAAAGAGGCTGGGAGCCCGGGCAGCAGAGGAGAGGTGGGAAAGCAGACACCAGAGCAAACTGAAGCTGCGGGTCAAACTGACCCACACGGTCCTCAGAGGTCTGCTCAGAAACCGAGGGACAGCAGGACACACTATTGGCCTAAAACCAGTGACGGGCAGTGACGGGTGCTCCCACTTGACAAACAAGGGAAAGAAATGCGAATTGAACAAGACACCACCTTTTCCACCAGAGCAAAAGCAGTCGAGGAGTCCTTTCCTCTCCCAGTTGATGGTACCTGCTTGTACCATCGCTACAGAAGGTAACTGGGTGGGACCTGTCAAGTCTCAAAATGCCCTTTTTGCTGAGAGCCACACTCTGGTCATCCCTGAGGTCTGCCTGTGGGTCCCACCCCTCCATCCTGGGACACCTGCAAGCATTGGCACAAAGGAGTGACAAGTGGTCATTCTCCTGACTTAGGGATGGTTTCTCAGGGTGTGTCGACATGCCAAAATGTGTCATTTTACACTTTAAATACATGTATGTTAACCATACCTCCAAAAAGCTTTTAAGAGACGAGAGAATTGGCTGTCATGAGCGTCCACCACAGTTGGGTCGTCAACCCGGTGGGAGCACGCATGTAGCTACTGACACGTTGCTGAACAGCAACTTTATAACAAAAGCTAACGCAAGTGCAAGCATGCGCTAACTCCTCATCGGTCAACAACGTTTAGGCTTGAAAACATGAGTGTTTGTGACTGGTCACCAATGTGTTAAGACAATTAACGGAATGTTAAGCCACACTATTAAGGTAAAGGTACGAAGTGCAGAACAGGGAGCTTAAGAGGCTATTACCTGGTTAGATTTTTAACACAACCACATATGTGCGTATCTCAAGAAATCCACACAAAAGCTACTAACTCCTGTCACCACTGGCCCCGCCTGTGCCACATGCTGCACCCCAATGGCCACCGCCGTCACCGCGCTGGGAGACTGATGCAGGAGCTGGCCTTTCTTCTGGGAGGTCGGAAAGAACAGGACCAGTGACTAACAGCTGCAGCTTCCCATAGGGTTGCAGCTCACAGGTGTGCATGGTGGCCCAGGGCGCCCTATGCCCTTCAAGACACGGACGTACCAAGCACCTGGTGGCCCTCCTGTCTGAGCTCCTAAGTCAACCAGGTACGGCGTTAGCCATGCCAGGGATGCAGCCCAAGGGAGATGCTGACAGAGGTAAGGCCAGTGGTTGGTGAAGCAGATTCATCCTTCCAAGAATGGAACCCTGGTCCAGTCAGAAGTGCAAGCCCAGCTGATACAGACAGTTCTCTACCATCTCCTACCATGAGGCTCATAAAGATGGCGACATGCAGAAATCACTTCAAAGGCTGATTTTTGGGGACAGGGAGTGGGTGTGAGGTGGAGCTCCCAGCAGGGAAAGAAGCCCTCTAGGAACTGGGGGAAAAAACAGGTGGAGGGGAGCCCTGAGGCCTCTGGATACAGAAGGGCTATGAGCAGAATCAGATTTCAGGGCCATAATTACCTCTGCTTGTTACTTCTAGGTACAGGACACCCAGACAAACAAAGCCAGCCAGGGGGGTCAATGTGCCACTGCAGGGGGAACTGCAATGACCAAGTGGAATGAAGGGGGGGGGGGGGAATGAGCACAAGGACCCTGGCTGAGGACTGAAGCCTTGCCTGTCCCATCTCCCTCTCCCCACAGAAGGGGCTGATTCTGACAGCAGGTGAGGGACTCAGCTCTGAAGGTCAACAGGGTGTCCTAACAGGACTCTGGGGCAGGCAGCTGGAAAGGCAGGTCAGAAGGGGGAAGTTTGTGGTCTTGATGTGGTGCTGGCTAATGCAACACTGCAGATGAAATTCCTGGGGAGAATGGAAAGGGGTGCAGGAGGCAGTTGGAGGCTCCACAAAGGAGCAGCTGGGAAGAGCCAGGCCCAGTGGGCAGGCCTGATGGCACTCAGGAAAGCCAGGTAACAGAGGCAGCATCTAGGTGAGGTGGGTGCTGGACACCTGCGGAAGGAAGTGTGACTCGCAAGGTGAGGGCCCGTAGGACAAGGGGCCCCCAGGGTAGTGGGAGAATAGCAGCCACTCATCCTGAGGGTGAAGTGGACAGAGAGAGAAACAGGAAGAAGTGGTGTTGCCTGGAGTGCTTCCCCTGGGCGGGTGAGTGGGTGCCACCAGCAGGGGGTGGGAAGCAAGGAAGCTGCAGAGCCCCAGGAATGGCCTAGTCAACAGGGAGACAAGCCCCCAGGGCTGGCTGCCTACAGTCACAGTCAGGGATTATGTCACCTTAGACCCGAGCCTGGGATAGGAATGTTCCTATGAGCGACAGAGGAAAATGCTTGATCAGGGGCCTGATTTGTCTCCATCGAACGCATGTAGTTGGTTGTCACTACACTTCATGTTTACACAGCTGTGACAGCTGTGCGGTGAGCCCCTGTCACTGTAGCAGCCCTGAGCCCACGCAGGAGAGATGCTGAGACAGTGAGGGTGGAGCAGAGGATTTCCATGAAAATGCACGGAAAGAAATGAGGAATGAGGACAGAGAAAGAGGACCTGAAACCCAAAAGACGTCACAGTGACAGTTTCCCAGGCCATCCTGTTGCCATAGCAATGACCCAAAGGTCAAAGTGAGAAAGAGCTCCTTCCTCCAGTCAGGACGATCAGGTGACTGGAAAAGCAGTTTTCCAGGCCCCACAGCCCACAGGAACACACTCACAGAGACAGGTTGTGCTGTGAGGAGTCCCACCTACCCCAGTGATGGTGGCCAGGTGCCAAGAGGGCATAGAAAAGATCAGGTGAGGAAAATCTGAGTCTTGCCAAAAGGTGACCAAAGTCGGAGTAGCTACTTGCATCGTTTGGACTGTAAGACTCTGGCAGTGGCTCATGTCACTACCTAGCTCCCATCTGCTGCTCCAGGTGAAAAACAAGGCCCCAAGCTGCAACACTCACAGGTTTTTGGCAGCTCCAAAGCCCCCAGGGAAGATGGCAGCATCGTGGTTGGCAGCATTTAGCTGGGCCAGGTTGGTGATCTTGCCACGAGCGATCCTTGCCGACTCAGTCAGAACATTCCTGGAAAAACACAGAAGGAGGCCAAGAAAAGATTCAGCACAGACAGATCAGCTGGGAAGGCTCCCATGGGGCAAGAAACCATGTTTTCTCGGCCCCAGGGAGCAGTGTTCACACATGAATTTCACGTCAATACCTAGAAAAGACAACAACAGAGGTACAGGGATGAAGTCTACTCGATAGACATCTCTCAGAACCCACCCCAATCACCTGGAGCTTTGAGTGTCAGTCAGGGGCCACCAGGAAGACAGACTCAAGTGTCTGGACAGTGCTTACATGGGGACCTAGTGACCAGGACACTGGTGGGAAGGCTAGGAAGCGCCTCTGCCAAACAAGTGCGCAACCACAGTGGGAGCTACCACCACCCTAAGCCAGGGTCCCAGGCAGAAAAGAAACCACAGGGGTCCTGGCTAGGACTGTGGCCCCCGGCAGACACAGCTGCAGTTGGTTTCTTCCCCCTAGCCATCTCTCTGATGAACCCAGATGAAAGGAGCCTGGGAAACAGCCTCCAAAGGCCACTGCCCTAGGGTCCTGGCAGGACAGGTGGATCAGCAGGGTCTCAGGAACGGAAACGCTGCTCAGCTCCTCAGACATGGGCAGCCCAGGCAGGTGAGTGAGGGGCAGCCAAACTGAGGCGCACACCTTCGTTCAGAGCAAAGTATGCTCACTCGGCAGGAATCTGATTTGGAACAGAACAGGCGGTAACCCTCTGAGGCTGCAGCATCAGTACAGACCTGCCCAGGGACACATGCAAGGGAGGATGGACATTATTTGAATAGGTTTGGCTCTGCTGGGAGGAAACAGCTACACATGTAGGTTCTCAGGGAGCTTCAATTGCCCCTGTTCGCAGTCAAGGACAAGAGGGGTAGAAGCCACACCTGGTTTCCTTCTCAGAAGGCTGTCCCTTGATGTGGTCAATCACGTGCATCTGAGGGACATCAGGAGCAAAGATCTGGACCTCAGCCCCGCCACGGCTCAGGTGCACCAGCACCCTGCAAGGGAGGAAATCAGACCAGGCTTTGAAACAGGCCCAACCCAGCTTCACCTGTTAATGTGTTTTCAAAAACAGGATCTTGGCTGAATGCCAGGCAGAAATTCCTTGTATAGTTAATATCCCACTGCTTTGCAGAAAGCTGCGGTTGGCTTGCTGAAGATCCAAATGCCCACAATCTGAATTCACTGTCACTGAACCGGCCTGCAGTGACCAGCCGGTCTCCACGCTCCCTTTACAAACCGGGGTGCAGGGAGCAGGGGACCTGACTGGTGTCAGTCTGGATGCTTGGATTCCCACGTGGCCTTGGGAGGGCTCTGGGTCAGGATGGGAAGTGCAATTTCTGGTGTCCCCCAACTTTGTTGTCATGGAGCTGGGAGGCACAAAGGCAGGCAGATCTGAAAGGCTGCTGACCAGAGGAGGCCATCAGTTCCTGACGTGGCGCTGTCACTGCCCCCTTTTGGAGGAAGGAGAGATGCACAACCCATAGAGCCTGAACTGCCTGGATACCACTCCCTTGGGGGCTCCGCTCGCACTCCTCTGGGCACCTCCTGGGCACCCTGCATATAACTCCTTGCCTGTGCTGGGAGGTTCCGACCTGTTGGCAGATCCTCCTTGTTCTCTCCACTGTCCTTCCCCGGCCCCCATCAGGACACTCTTGCTCCACAAAGTCTAAAGTTCACTCTTTGTCTATGGCCAACCACTGACAGATTACATCAGTGGCAGTCTACAGCCAAGGGTGCTGCATGGATGGAGATGACTGATGTAGGGGAAAAAATGGTTCCAAAACTGCGGCACCTGACCCCAAGGTTTGTAACACGCAGGTGTTCAACACAGCAGCAGGGAGAAGGGCTGCTCCGGTGACGGCGTTACAGGCGCTCCTTGAGGAGCTTATCTTGTGCCCCCTCGCATTTTACAGCTGTCATTTTAAATTTCCCCACGGCGCCTCCCTGTGTCTTGTGAGTCACTTCCCTTCTCCAAACGGAGAAAGTTTCTCGGGACAGCTGAGGAGGACGCAACCCCCTTCCCCAGGGCGGCGGCGTGGCGGGCTTACGCGGAGGCCTCGTGGAGCTCCGTCCCGTCGTAGACTCCGCACCCGGACAGCACCTGCGGGAGGAGCGTGGGTCACGGGGTGTCAGACCTCCGGCGGCCCCGCCCGCGTCCCGGAGGCCGTGCACTCACCAGCGCCACCCTGGCCCCGGCCTGCGGCGCGGAGCCGTGGAAGGCCGCGCGCGGGGAAGGCGCCGGTCCGCCGGGCAGCAGCGGCCGGAACCCGGGGAGCTGCGCGAACGCAGAGGCCGCCGCCAGCCGGGGAGCCACCAGCGCCCTGACAGCCGCCATGATTTCCCTGGGACAGCGGGGTCGCGGGTCGACCTGCAGGGAACAAGCCCAGCTGCGCCTGCGCAGTCGCCCGTCCTCGCCGCTGAGCGCGGGTGGGCGGGGCCGCGCCTGCGCGCTGGCTGAGCCAGGGCTGCGGCTGCGCCTGCGCCTGCGAGGCCGTCTGGGTCCACGCGGACCCGCTCCCGGGCCTGCTGCCAGCTCGAGGGCCCAGGGCCTCGCCGCTGTGCTGCAGTAGCCTTAAGGCCCTGCCGTCCAGAAAAGCTACTTTCTTTCCAACGGCGAAGAGCATTCAGGCGTCTGAGGCTCCCGTCCAGAAAAGAGACTTTTTTTCCAACGGCGAAGAGCATTCAGGCGTCTGAGGCTCCCGGGTGTTGGGACAGTGTTGGCGTCGGCATCCAGAGGCAGTCCACGTGGGTCCCAACCTGGGCGGCCCCTGTGAACGGCAGCCCCCCACCCTGAGGTGCCACGCCCCTCGGAAAGCCCCCCGCCCACACGGCGGGGTGGCGCGTCCTTTCATCGGAGCCGTGAAGTCTGTCCTCCTGCCGATGCTCAGCGGGCGCCCTTGCACTAACCATTGCAGAATGGGGACATTCTCATGCCTGCAGGTACCAGCTGGAACTTGGGACGTTAAAAAAGAAAAGTAATTACACGAGAGGCGGTTCACATACCAAAACGCCTGGATAGATGCTTTATCCTTTCCCTCGATTCCTAATATTCAAACTAAGTTTAAAAAAAAAAGTAATTTCAATGGCCCCAGAGGCCGCAGGCAAGTAACTGGCTGGAACTGCAGACGCATCCCGGGGGTGCTGCTTGCGGACCCCTCCTGCTCGCAGAGCTTCACCTTCCATTCCTGTCACCGGCAGGGGGTCGGCAGTGCTGCACCTCACTGGGTATGCGGAGCTTACTGAGCAAAGTCAGGGGTGGGGGGAATGCAGGTGGGGATGGCGGGCAGGGACAAACACCAGTGGCCTAAGGGCCTGGGCTCTGCAGTCTAAGCACACTTGCTGGGGGCCAACAGGCGCAAGTGGAGGGCTTTCTTGTTGGATGGTGGGGGGGCCGCGCTCAGGCAGATACTGGGGCATCAGGGATCCTGCACTACTCCCCCACCTGGCCTCCCATCAGCCCAGGGAGATGGGCCTGTGTCCACTTAAGGAGCACAGGCAAGCCAAACTGTCCAGGCACTTGGGGGGCATCTCTGATAAGCAACAGGGTCGGGCCCAGGGACACCATTCCCACACACTGTCCAGGAAGCACTGCTGTTGCCACCAAGCCAGGGGGAACAGGCACTTTGCTGTGGCAAAACTAGTCTAAGCGACTCCCAGGGACCCCTCCTGAGGGTCACTGCAGGGTCGAGCTGGCACAGCAGGTCTGAGTGAGCAGCTGGTCCTTCTCCAAGGTCAGTCAGTCAAGCAGATGTTCCCTGCCCTGACCCTATGCAGAGATTATAGGGCACGTGGCCTAGGCTGGGCAGCATAACAATTACACTCGGTATGTTAAGAACATTATAATTCAGAGTTTAGACCTAATTCATATTTACATTTTATGAAACCCCATCTTTTTTTAATCCCTAAATGCATTATCAAAACTTTATTAAAAATATAACTTTCATACAAAGTTCACAAGTCTATAAATATGAACCCATTTGCCTCTCTAAAAGACATTTTCAACAGCAGATGTGCAGCACTTCTTAATTCACACTGGTGGGCCCTGGGCCCCGTGCGCTAGCCCGCGCTGACCAGGGACCGGGCAGCTGGTTCTCTAATGCTTGGTCCTTACGTGAAGAGCAGGTCCTCAGCAACAGTAGTCCCACAGCTCCCCAGACTGTCGTCCACTCACTGCCTGGCCCAGGTAGCCACGGTTCTAGCCCGTCCAGGGTCTTCACTGAATGAACGGGGTTGCAACGCAGCCGGCTCTACACCAACAGTCTCTCCCTGTCATCCTCATCCTCATCCTCATGTCCTGCACCGAGCAGGTGCAGACTGTCGTAACTGTCAGACCCATCTGCTTCCTCCTCACTTTCCAATGGCTCTGAGGGGCGTTTCATGCCCCGCTGCTTGGACACTGCCAGGGCATACTGAATGTTGTAGCGGTTCCAGTCGCAGCTATGGAGGAACATGGGCCACGTTAGCAAAAGCAGCAATGACTTCTAGTCCACCTCGAACCCTGGCTCACTGGGCACCCCGCCCCCCTCTCTGGGATGCTGAGAAAAACCAACCAGGGGTGGCATGAAGCCCCACTTGCCCACATTTCCTCCTCTCATCCCTGCCCCGGCCACCCCACATCTACCTCTTTCAGCCCTGGGGCAGCAGCCTCTAAGGACCCAACTGTAAGACCCAATAGTTCTGGTCTTGAGAACGGACAAGGTCACTAACTTCCCACACTGAGAGAATAAAGACTGTTTCAATGTAGGAAACCACCAGTGAGAGCAACTAAGGGGAAAGGATGAGAGAAGAAAAGTGCAGCTCTGCAAACCCTAAAACTGACTCACAGTCTGGCAGCAAAGATGGAGCCCCCCAAACCAATATACAAGCCAGCTGTACCCCCACATTGGCAACGAAAAAATGCCAAAGTCCAAGGAACGATGCCTTTACGTTGACCCCGAACAGTAAGGAATCAGATTACAGAAGGCACCCAGCCTCCTGGACTGGGCTGTGGTCCCAGAACTGTCCACAAGAGGAAGGCTCGCGCTGGTGGCATCGGAGCCCACACAGCTCCTCTCCGCCTCGGGGGACGCCAGGACACTCCGGAAGAAAAGCCTCAGGGAGGTAGGGCTTGTTCTGACTCAGAAAGACTAAGAACCACAGGATGGGAGGACTCTGGGTCCCCTGGGTCCAGGCACAGGTAGATGTTCAGGAAGGGAGCAGGGATGCTTGGCCCCTGATGCTGACAGCAGCACCTCGGAACCCACCTCCCGCACTCACCCCATCAACGACTTCCCCCGCCAGGCCAACCTGTAAGGCCTTCATGGCTCTGCTCAGCCTCAGGAGAGGGGCAGACAATGCACAAACCACGAAGAAACCATCTGAGGACAGAAGGACGAAGGCTTCTGACCCCAGCACAGCATCCCCTCCTCCGCTTGCCTGACCATGGCAGGTACTCGTTTCACCCAGCGATACCACTGTTGCCAACTCCAAGCCTCATCTGAATGAAGCTGGCCAACCTCAAGTGCCACCAAGCGGGCCAGGCCTTGCAGCGAGGGAGCAAGCCCCTCCGGAACTGGTATCTTTTGTCCCCAAATGAGACAACGCAGGGAGCAGACCCTGGTGTGGGTCAGCTGGTGATGAGCCAATCCCTGCCCAGCCCACCAACAAATGCGGGCAAAACGTACAGTTTGGAGACATCGTCCAAGTGCCGCTGGATGCTCTTCTGAAGGAACTGGACCGTCGGCAGCAGCTTCCCTGCCCTGGAAGAGACTTCCCTCAGTGCGCAGCAGAACGGATGCCACACAGCCTCGCTCCGCACGCTATGCATGCGTGCAAGTCCTCCCTTCCTGCTGTGTGTGCATGCGAAGGCCTCACGTCACACCGCACGTACATGTGGAAGCCTCATTCATGCTGTGTATCCATGTAAATAAAGGCCTCAATTCAGGCCCTGTTCCCACGTAAAGTCTCCCCTTATATCTTTAAAGTTCAGATGACCAAGTGACAGGAGTCACAGATGAACAAGCAGGTTAGCACGTCCTACCTGGACTTTAGCTTCTGTCCATGGGCCATGAGCAATTTCTGAGTCCATATAAGGTAGAATTCTAGATGGCGAGACACTTCAAAGGACGAAGCCAAAAATTCAAGCACTTTGTCCACATACAACTCGGGGAGGGAGGAGCTGATAATGTCAACTGTAAGGAAAGAGGAAACCCACGCTCACTCTGCAAAGAACTCAAATCGGGAGAAAAGCCGATCAGAGCTTATTCCCTTTCTGCATTTGCACAGAACCCAGGAGCCAAAACCAGCAGGCGTGGCCTCAGGGTCCTGGCAGCCCTTCCACCCAGCCCCCCACCTCCAGCGCTCACTCTCGTCCCAGGGCACCGATTCCAGGGCCTCCTGGATCAGCTTCCTCTCGTTGAGCCGGACAGCCATTAGGATGGCTCTGGTGAAGTCCCGCTGGCGCAGTGCCGCCCGGATCTGCCCAGGGGTGACGCTGGTGTCCAGCTCAAATGGGTCAAAGAGCATCTGGGTGTCCAGGGAGTAGATGAGGAGACCCTCGGTGGTGGTGGCCGCCCAGCAGCGCCCTGTGAAATGAAGCAGGCAAGCGGCTCCTGCAACTGTTCTCGTTTAAGGATCAGGTATAGAACATGTTCCCACGGTCCCCCGCACAGCAGCACAGGAACAAACACGGGCATGTCTTCCTCTCGCTCCTGCCCCAGCCACCAGGCCCCCTGGAAGGAACGCTGGGATCACCAGCCGTCCTCCCACCCTGCTTGCAGCAGCAGGCCTGGCAGACTGTCCTGTCAAGGGCACATACTCCCAACTTTGCAGGGCATGTGCTCTGCTGCAACACCCCGATACCACAGTGCTGGGACAAACTGCACAAATGGACCAGTGTGGTTGGTCCATAAAGTTTTACTTACAAAACCTGTGGTCACTAGGCCTGTCCCTCGGCCACGGTCTGTCTGCACCCCTGGTTCACAGAGCGGTGGTACAATGCCACGTGCTGTTCTGCACCTTCTGTGGCTCACTCCATGCTGGAGTGTCAGCTATCAGCTAACCAAGACCAGCCGCTGCAACCCTGCTGTGCTGCGGGATGTAGGCTCCAGACTCTGGAGGCACTGACCCTCTCCCACAGACCTCAGAGATGACCTGGTGGATGCTTTTGACGGTGGGGCAGGGTGGGGCGCAAGGCACCTGATCACAGATAGGAAGGTGGCCAGCGCAGCCCAGAGCTAGTCAGAAACTGAGACTGACACCGGCCCTGGGCACCAGTCACGCATAGTGTGGGTCCCCACGCCCAACCCCACCCTCTCCAGTATTGACAACCCACTACTGTGGCTCACCAGTGGGAGAGAAGCGGAGTGAAGTCACCTTGATTTCAGGTTTGAAGTGACGAGAGCTCATGTCACCTGGAAATCAAAGGAACCTCTCAGTTACAGGGCAGCAGATCCCCCTCACCTGACAAGGGAGGGCCCCAGAGTCCCTTTGCTGGCTGGGGGTGGCTATGGGCCCACGAGGAGTGGCAGCCCAGCCCGGGCCCTCACCCTGTCTGTTGATGCAGCAGGTGAGTCCTGTTCCAGCTGGCATCCCAGGTGCCGTTGCAAGGGTGCCCCTGATATGCATGAATGAGCCGCCAGAGCAGGCAGTCCTGTGGGCATGTGGCCTGGCCAGCAAACAGCTTCCCTGTTCCAGGAAGAGGCCTCTGCCCAGCTGGCACTGTGAGGCCGGTGCCTCCCATCTGCACCTGCCCTGTGAGCCAGGCCCCTGGTCACAGCACAGCCCGCTCTGCAGTGGAGGCTCTCCCTCCCGAGGTAGCATCACACAATCCCTTCCGGCACTATATTTCCAATTCGATTTTTAACGGACAAGACATTCCCATGGAATAAAACTCAACAACTCAAAGGTGACCCATGGGAAAGCCTGCCTCCTCACCGCCCAGCTCTCAGCCACCTGGTGCTGGAGGCCACCACAGTCATGTTCCACGTGAACCTGCCCCTGAAATACACCACTGGGAGCTCCCAACCTCAGATGGCCAACATCTGGGGCCAGGTCCCTGTGGGTCCTACAGACCCCTGGTCACTCTACTCTGGAAGCCAAGAGCAACACCCCCAAAGCTGTGATAGTCAACATGTCCCCAGGCAGGTGGAGAACGCACTTCAGTGGGGTTCTCTAGGACGCGTCCGTGCAGACCCCAGGTGCCGGGAGTGGGCATGCGCCGGGGCTGCAACGAACCAAGCCCAGGTCGGCTGCTGCAGTAACACCGGGCCACGTGTGGGCTTTCTGACGGGCCTCCCTTCTCAGTGGTCTACCTGGGCCCGAGGGGCCCCCAGTCTGCTGCCCTGTTCCTGTGAGGCATGTGTAATGTGTACCCCCACTTCAGCCTCCTAGGTTGCCAGCTCCCCGAAGCTGGACCCACTGTGGCCTCTGGGAGGCAGCGGGACGCAGGGGCTGGCCAGGCCCAGGGAGCACGCCGTGGCCGGGAGAGGTGAGGCTGGGCAGCGACTCAGCCTCCTGAAATCACCACCCCTCGCAGGGAGTCCTCGGGTATCGCCCCTGCAGCACCGCAAGGGGGTAGAAGCGCTGCTGCCCGGGAAAGCGGGCGAGCAGGGTGGTCTGCTGCGGCCGGGGCCACAGGGGCCACGAGGCCCCCTCTGCTCACCTTTCCTCACGCCCGGCAACGGGATTGCGACTCCGCTCTCCTCCCCAGCGTCTTGATCAATTAGCGCCAGGTTGCCAAACTCCGTCATTTTCCTTCGGTTCAGAAATTCCTAGAGGAGCAAAACCTCAGACAGGTCACTATCGGAGAGGTGGAAGGTGGGGGATACGTCTCCCCACCTTCGCTCGTGCACTTTACACTGAAGGCAACCCCGCCCCGCCTGGAATGCACGTAGGACACACGGACCCTGAGAAGGGACAGTGACAAGCCAGTCTCGTGGAAGAACCTCCCTCAGAACCTGGTACCACCAGGCCGTGCCAGAGCTGCCGCCCCAGGGTCGGACTCTCTCAACTTTCGAAGGGCCCCTGGTTGCCTTTGTGAGGGGAGCGAGGCTGCCCCCTCGGGCAGCCAGTCCCACTCCAGCTGCACGTCCTCGGGAAATGCCAAGGACACTGCCCCCCAGAGACACTGAAGGGGGTGAGCCGGCCACTTCGTGCACCCACGTTCCAGCCCCGCCCAGCCCCTGGGAACCCCGCAGAGCTGTACCCTGGAGCTGCTCCTGCTCACCCACCTCCATGGCGTCCAGAGACAGGTTGCAAGAGATTTCAAACTTCTTCCTGAGAATCTGTTCCTTGACATGGTAGATGCACACGAACTTGGACATCCCTCCTGCCAGAACACTCTGGCCATCCGCGGAGTAGCACAGTGTGGTGAAGGCCCTACAGCACAGGGAACTCAGACTCGGTCACCACCCAGGGACCTTGGACGCGTGGTCCTGCCCCCATGTTTCCCGCAGCCTCCACGACTCACAGCCTGGACACACCCGCAAGACCCTACACCTCCAGTCCACAAGAAGCAACGCCACACCCAGGCAGGGGCCTGCACTTCAGCCTCCTGGAGGCAGGACATCGGTGCAAAAGGACCACGTGGCTCAAGCCAGGGCATGTCCTTATTGAAGCCGGAATAAAAAGGGGGCCACCCTTTGAACCGGGTATCTTCACAAGGAAAAACCTCTGTGTTTCAAAGGACACCATCAAAAAGGTAAAGACAGCCCACAGAACGGGAGAAAGTATTTGCAAATCATGTTATCTGATACGAGTCTTACACCTTGAATACGTGAACTCTTACAACCCAGCAAGCAAGGCTTTGATTACTCCAGTTAAAACGGGCAAATGCTGATGACACATTTCATCAAAGCCGACGATCAAACTGCCAACTCGCCCATGAAAGATGCCCAACGCTATCCATTCTCAGAGAAATGCAAATCAAAACCACAACATCGCTCCGCCTCACACCCACCAGAATGGCTGCAATTTAAAATGACGGACAGTGATGTGTTGGTGAGGATGTGGGGACACTGGAACCCTCCTGCACTGCTGGGGGCAGGGGAAGTGGTGCCATGTCTTTGGAAAACCCCTGGCAGTTCCTCAAAAAGTGAGTGTCACCCTAAGTCACCCAGCAACTCCCCACCTATGGACAGACCTAAGAAAAGGGAACACAGGCACCCACACAAACCTGTCCTAGAATGCTCAGCAACGCTGGTCACATGGCCTAAATGCGAGGACACTATGGTCTACTAACCCCCACAAACCCCAGCACAGGCTCAGCGCTCCCTCTACAAGAGAAGAGCCCCCTCTGCCTAGCAGGCTCCTGGCCCCGAGGGAGCATGCCCTGCCCCAAGGCCGCGCCTCCACGAAGGGCTGCCAGGAAGACCCTGCTCCTCACCAAGGTACTCACTTCCCCTTGGCCGAGTGCTTGGCGGTGATCTTGTCTAGCTCTTTCCTGCCCGCTTTGAGGTCGTGCCTGCCCTCAATGGAGCCTGTCTGCACAGCATTCTCAGGGTCCCAGAAGGTGATCTGTGAGTTCAATGTGGCCACCGCCAATTCTGCTCCATCAGAGCGAAAGGTCACAGCCAGAGCTGAAAAGAGATGTACAGATTCAGGGCCCGAGGAAGACCCTGGGCTCCAGCAGACGGGCCACACCCTTGTCCTCCTCCCCAGTCCCGGGAGGGATGGGCCTCAGCAGGGCTGATGGGGCCTGCAAGCTCCCCCTGAGCTGCTCCACCACAGGAGGAAGGCCACAAATGCCTCCCGTGCAGATGGGACCCCAAAGTGGATCACAAAGAACTGAGCAGGGGCCAGCCAGGTTCTGATGAAACTGCAGGACAGAATGCAATTAACTGGAGGTGGAGGTCAGTGTGGAGGCCCAAGGCACAGGACCTGGCTGCT
Organism: Noctilio leporinus; assembly: GCA_004026585.1. NCBI lineage: Eukaryota > Metazoa > Chordata > Mammalia > Chiroptera > Noctilionidae > Noctilio > Noctilio leporinus. The sequence continues at coordinate 4,650 of PVIW01006772.1, read as the reverse complement.
CAGGGACTGAACTAGGGCCAAGTGGGCAACAGGAAGCAGAGGGCCCGCAGAGACCCCAAGTCCCATGGCCAGCAAGTATGGCCCATGTAGGGCCAGGCAGCAACAGCCCAATGCTGGCTGGCTGATCGATGCTGCTGCCGCAGCAGACAGCAGGTGCAGATGAGACGCCCGCACGCGCTGGCTGGGCGCAGGGGCAGCTTCATCCACCAACACTGGTACTGGTGGTGGTGGTGGGACTCCGGGTGGCAGGGCCCAGCCAGCCTGCCTGAGGGGCCCACTGCTTCCCACCAGCCAGTGCCGAAAGTGTCAGGGAGCCGCAGCCTTGGCCCCAGCCTCGGGGGGTGGAGGCCCAACCCAAAGTGACATGACTGGATGGCCTGACAACCAAGGGCCTTTGGGAGTCCTGAGTTTACATCCGTACAGCCAAGACGGGCCAGCCGCACACTGAGACCCAGCCGTCCTATCCTGGGCCCCGACTTGTGCCTGCTGACCTGACAATACTCTGCTCTTACCATCGGAGGTCAGAGTCAGCGTCTCCGTGGTCTTCCAGCTGTCCACCATGTCCCACAGACGCACTGTCCTGTCCCAGGAGGCACTGGCCAGGACTGACTTCATTGGGTTAAAACACAAACCACTGATGGGCCCCTCATGGCCGGACAAGACCTACAGGGGTTCACAGAGGAGGCCTGAGAGATGGCAGCCCCAGGCTGGACCCGGGAGCGCGCAGACGCGGTGGCTGCTGAAATGCAGCCACTCTGAATGCTCAAGACTGTGGGACGAGAAGGGAAGTGGGGAAGCCAGACCAGACAACTGAGGTCACTACGACCTCTGTCCCACACACTCCCTCGGGAGGTGCTCTTCTTCCTGCACTTGTGTAACACCCCCACCCTCTTCTGCAGCGCGGCCGTACCTCCAGCAGCCTGCCCGTACCTCCAGCAGCCTGCCCGTCTGCATGGACCAGATAAAGATCTCAAAGGAGTCCTGGGCCCCCGCAGAAACGATCTCCCCGCTTGAGTCCACCGCCACACAGGAGAACTGGGTGGGCCTCGGGGATGTGAACGTGCGGAAGTTCCGGTACCTGCCGCGAGGAGAGAAGGCCCAGGCCACTGTCACTCACTGCGGCCCCTCACGCCTCGCGCTCCTAGGGCCTGAACACTGCAGCTGCTTCAAGCCTGTCCGCACCCCACACTGCCCGGCCAGCCCGGACGCCTCAGCCCCGTCTCACAGCCCAGTGCAGGGGGACCTGCTGAGCCAGAGCCTGAGCAGAAGGGTCACCTGTGAAGGTCAAAGGCCCGCACAGTCCCGTCCATGGAAGAGGTCACAATGACGTAGCCAGTGGCAGTGAAGGTCACGCCGGTGACTCCACTTGTGTGCTCCGTAAAAGTGATGAAGCAGAAGCCACTGAGGGTGTTCCACACCTTGACCTGCAGCGGGGCACGAGGACAGGAGGGCCCAGCTCAGGCTCGCTCCCTCTCACACACGCACACAGGAATCCCGTGTGGGCAGGGAGGCTGGAGAGACCGCCTGCCGGCCCCTCACCTCCCCGCGCTGCTCCCACGAGACCGAGGGCTGGGGGACTGCAGGGCAGGGGCTGTCCCCTGGGAGGCGCGGCAAGCACTTCCCCACGTCCGATGGAGCTGTTAGCATCGGAGCCCTCGGCTGAGCTGCTGCACGCGTGGGAGCCCACACCTACATCATTACCTGAGCTCCAGGTAAGTTTGGAAACGCTTTTCCACAAGCCCCCATGAGGTGACGTGAGCCTGCGAGCTTCACTCCAGGCTGAACCCTGCAGTTCAGGCCTGACCCCGGCACCCCAGCCCACAGGGCAGGGACAGGACCCCCAGCTCCTCCCTGGCCACACTCCCTCCCCGCCGACCAGACCAGCTCCAAGGCAGCGCAGCCCCACCTTGCCATCATCGCCGCCAGTCACGATGTACTGCCCATCAGGAGAATACGCCAGGGACACCATGCTGTTGAAGTGGCCCTGCTGCTTGAGCACGTAGGACTCGCTCTGCCACTCCCACACCAGCAGCTGGCCTAGGCCTGAGGGGCACGTGAGGGTGGGTTGGGGAGGCACTTGTCACACCAGGCCGGCAGGCAGATAAAAGCACCAATGGCCCGTAAGATGCTGGATGGGCTCCATCGCCCAGACTCCAGCTGGCGCGAGGAGTGCCCGTCCCACCTTGGAGCAGACACCACCATTACCCTTCTCCCGACTGAGGGGACCCAGCAGACATGCCGGCTCCCGAATCGCCAGCACGCACAGCAGCCCCGACGCAGACGCAGCCTGCAGCCCACCAGAGGAACCTTTGTTCTGGATGCTTCACTGACCGCTCCTCCACATGAACCACTGCTGACCTACTCTGCTCACAGCAGGCCCCTGGGAAGGTGCCTCCCAGCGCCCGGAGGGTCCCAGGGCTGAGGTGGGACCACAGGCAGGTGTCCCAGGGCAGAAGCTCCTTCCTGTCCTCACACCATCAGGCAGGAATACAGACCTGAGCAGCCCAAGGCGATCCAGTCCCCGGAGCTATTGATGGCGACAGACTCGATCCTCTGATCTGAGATGCTGCGCACAAAGCAGGACTCGGTGAGCACGAGAACCCCCTGTCCCCACGCACAGGACGGCTGGGCGAATAAGGACAGGACCCGACTCCGGCCTACTGTCTCCCTACCACTTGCTAGCGTCACAGTCACCTCAGTTAAAGCTTAGAAAACCCACAGCACTGCCTTGCCTTCAGAGTCGTCAAGCCGCATGATTTTATGAAGCCAAAATTTCAACATTTTCTATTTAACAACGATGCCAAGGGCGAAAACAAAAATGAACAATAAAAATGACCCGCACATGAGGGGACTGAAACACCCAAGTCCCCTCCAACCCACGGGCCCCCACCTGGTCTCCTGCCATCAGCCCTGCAGACTTCCAAGTGCGTAAACCTTTCCCACCAGAGAGCAGAGAAACCCACCTCAGGGAGTGGATGAGGTTGAACTCCGGGAGCTCGTGAAGGTGGAAGGTTCCAGAAGCAAAACCAGTGACCAAGAGGTGGATCTTCTTATGATATGCTGCAGCTGTCAGATTATTAAAATCTCCTTCTTTATTGAAGAAATACCTAAATAAACAGGGAACGGCAGAGCTGTGGAAGGACCAGAGAGCCAGGCTGGTCTCACAGCCCCGCCCAGGACCTGGAGGTCAGAGCCCTTGCGCCATACCCGGCACGCAGGCAGCCAGCCCTGACGACACTGTCCCAAGTCCCCTACTTCCTCACGCCCACGGCTCTCCACTCCCTGGGCTCGGGACCCAAGGCATCCCTCAGCCGGTGCCCCAGCGCGATGCTTCCCCAGGACAGGCCTGTCCCTGCCCTGATGATACCCCACTCGGGTCTTTTCTGAGGCCAGAACCACAGGAGCATGTCACACTGCAGCCTGAGGGGGGACAAGGAGACCCACTTGGCCGACGGGAGACCTACTTGGCCAGCCGCGAGTACTTCACTTTGCCCTGCTGCTCCTCCACGGCTGGCGTGGCTTTCCCTCGGATGGTGGTCTCCTGCTCCCCCTCTTCCTCCTCCCTCTGCAGCAGGTCCGCCTTCCAGCCCGTGGGGGCCTTCAGCCTCAGGCCCTCAGGAGGGGTGTCACACTGCCACACACACAGGGCTCCGTCCTGGCTGAGGGTGTAGAGCTGCAATTGGAAGCACACAGGCGGGAGCCTGTCCGCACCACCCACAGGCAGCCGTGACGAGAACCCTGTTTTCCCGTCCCGGCAAAGCCTTCCCCACGCACTGAGTGACGACTCCCAGCGGGCAGCACACAGTCCCCAGCGATGCCCAGCTGACGGAGGACCTCAGAGGAAGGGGTACCCACACCTGTGGGGAAGGGCCCAGCTCCCCACTCATGGCCGTGACTTGGGACACTGTGAGGCTAGGGGTTCCGGGTGCAGGGACGTACGTCTAGGCTGCTGGATTCAAAGAAGCAGGCGACGATGGCATCCTTGTGTCCCCCTAGTGCGTAGTAGATGAGGTTGTCCCAGCGTTCGGCCCCAAACACCCACGTGGACATGTCTTTGCTCCCAACTGCGAAGCACCTGGACAGAGGAAACAGCTTATCTGAGGACTGCCAGCCAAGCAGCCCCAGGCGCAGGGACACCAGGGTGGTGGGAGGGGCGCTGGCTATTTCCCTCTGGGCGTCTACTGGGATCAGGACCTCGTGGACATGTATCACTCCCCTTCCTTGAAAAGTGGTCCCTCACAGGGGCACCCAGGGGAGGCCCAAAAACTGACTTCAGGGCCCTTTCAGTGTTGCTTGGGGAACCTGCCTCCAAGATCCCAACTGGAGTAAACTCCGATTGTGGCAGTAAGAGCCAGTCTCTTAGGAAGGGCTGGTCTCGGGGTACCCCTCCCCTGCCCTATGCCCCAGAACTGTGAGACTTGTCTCCCACTGACACACTGCCTGGGGACTATGTCACCCCCAAGTTGTGGCCCAGAGTATATGAAACCAGCTGGTCTCGTGTACAAAGCAGCAGACTCCACCTCTCCCTGCACACACAGCAAAGGGTAGGAGAGAAAGAGCCAGCACCAGTCAGGTGCCTCTGGGATGGGCAGGGATGGGAAGGAGTGGGATGGGAAGGGGTGGGTAGGGAGGGATGGGAAGGGATGGGTA
>PVIW01006771.1:0-82001 GCA_004026585.1 Noctilio leporinus | reverse complement strand
CCTTTGCCCTTGGTGAAGTATCAGTAAACATATTTTTGCGTAGGATATCCAAAAGTTTACTGCCTATATTTTTCTCCAGGACCTTTATGGTGGCACTGCTTATGTTTAAATCCTTTATCCATCTTGAGTTTATTTTGGTGTATGGTGTAAGTTGGTGGTCTAGTTTTATCTTTTTGCATGTTGCTGTCCAGTTCTCCCAGGTAGTTTAAGATTTATTAGGTAAGGTGGTGACAGCGAAACATATATGAACATACAGGATGCATGCAATGAATGGGCAATAATTTTGCATCTCCTTATTTCACATGCTTCTTATTAATTTTGAAAAACTATGTTTCTAAGGTTATGATTTAACATCATTGTTTCAGATATAAAGTATTCTGAGAGCGACCATCATGTTGAAGGAATACCATGTTAGAGCAACCATAATTTCCGGACTGTGTCCAGGGCAAACTGCTAAGGAAATTGCAGGCTTCAATAACATTCTTTTACCTACAATTTACAACATGGAGAAGGTGTATGATGCTGATACTGATGTCACCACACCAACAAGGAAAATACATAAGGTACACAAAGATCACACAAGTCCAGATATTGTACACAGAATCCAGGAGATCATCAATGAAGATCCAAGAAAGTCAATGAGCTCCATAGCAAGAGAACTGCAGATGTTGGATGCAATGGTTCCCAAGATTATTGATGAAGATATCAGATACAGATCCTATGTTCTTAGAAGAGGCCAGTTTATGACACAGAAGACAAAGGAAAAGGCACTTTGTAAAAGCAAGGAAACTGCTAACATCATTGAAAAATCCCAAAGAAAAAATCCTTCTGATTTTCTTCTCAGATGAAAAGAAGTTTTAGTAGTACCAAATAGTCAACAGAAGAAACAACAGGTGTCTCTCTGAGAATCTTAATGAAATCCCAATTGTCATGAAAAAGAAATTTCCTGCTACAGTGATGGTGTTAGGTGTTGTCAGCAGTGAAGGAGATATCATGACCCCACATTTGTTTCCACAAGGCTTGAAAGTGACTGCTGATGTTTCCCTTGATATTTTGAGATAAGTAGTTGTACTGTGGATGAAGCAAGTCCCAAATGGATGTCATTTTATCTTCCAACAAGATGGTGCTCTAGCACATAACACCAAAAAGGTGCAGGAATTTCTCAGTGTCATTGTTCCTGAATTCTGGTCAAAGGAAATCTGGCCACCTAGTTCACCAGATGCAAAACCTTTAGACTATTATATGTGGAACATTTGTGAGAGAGAAGTTAATAAACAGCCTCACTCCAATAAAGAGGCTGTTAAAGCTAAGGTTGAAAACATTATGATGTCAACGGATAAAAAAAGTTAATTAAATATTTTTAATATTTAATATTCCAAAGTTGAATTGAGTTTATTATTGCAGCAAATGGAGACCTTTTGAACAATTAAAAAAATAATGATTATGCTTATGTACTTACATATAAGAATAAATTTATTTCAAAATACACCACTTTTGTGGTATGTTGTTTATTTTACTAAATTTTTGCCAATTTATTGTGTGCTCCCTGTATATACAGAGAATACATAAAGAAGTAATGATGCAGTATGTATTCAGGTATTACCCCTAAAGTTTTGGGCTGAGGGAGTTTCAGAGGATATTGAGTAAAGAACTAGAAGTTCAAAACAACCTGTGTATGCAGACCTATGGCCATTAGTTGGAAGGTGACTCACATGCAGACATGCTGTGGTTAACAAGTTTTCATATTTTGGCTGATCAATGTATTCATTCTCAGCTAGACATGGGTGTAGGGGAAAAAGACAGTTTTCATTTTGTAGCATTGCTGACAAATTCTGGGAAACTAGAATCTGTTGTTATTAAATGATACAGCAATCATGTGGAAAAAAATGTCACAACTTACCTGCCATTTCCTACACCTGTTAGAGTTCCTGGCTGTGGTCAGGGCTTTTTGGGAAGATTTCATTATGTCCTCTGGGACAGATCACCAAGATAGCTCCCCCTTGTGAATATAGGGGCCAGTTCCTGCTGGGAATGCCTTCGGGCAGTGTAGGTAGTCCAAAAACTCCTTCCTTTTCCTTAAGAGTAATTGATTATATTGACCCACCATGGCTCCACAAACACTTGCTTTTTCTAAAAAGCCTCTTTGAGATTTCATTAGGCATTTATTGAGAATCTATTATGTGCCAGGCATTATTTCAGCAACTGGGATGCAACATTCAACAAAATAGAGAAAACTCTGCTCTTTTGGCACTTTTTGTTTTGGAAATCAAATACTTTTTATTCCGGTGACCAGGTTAGTATCTCTTAGAGAATGATGGTTAAAGTGCCTCCTATATTCACCACAAAGCCTCATGCCTAAGCTTAGCACTTCCAGTTTCTGTGCTGTTTGGCACAGGTCATGTTCTTCTTTGAGTGGTTTATGTGGTATGTGCACATACTCTAAGCCTGTCTGGCCTCTAGGTTTCTATCTTCCACCAGGTCCTCTCTCTATCCCCCGACCCCCAAGCATTTTAATTTAAGCCATTATCACCTCTCACCCAGACAATGCATTGTCTCTTAACCCATCTCCACTTCTGTTCTTTCCATACCCCATCCCACCCCATCTCAGTCTTACTGCAGCAACTGGAGTAATAGTTTTAAAATGCAAATTTGGTGGTATCACTCCATACTTCTTCCACAAATCAAAAGGAATCTTCACAAAAGGCCCCCCAAAAGCCCCCAGGCTTTGGCCTTTATTCTCCTCCCCTTCTCATAACTCTGCTGGCACCCTCTGGTTCAGCCATTTTGAACTATTTGCACTTAATATACTATACTATATTCTTTCACACCCCCATGTTTTGGCCCTATTGATGCAATTCTAAGGTCTAGGGTACCCTTTTAACCCTACTTGCATAAATAGTTCCAATTCATTTCTTTTATGACTTTATTGAAATACAAGTCATATAGCAAACAATCCACTTATTTAAAATGTAGAATTCAATGGTTTTTAGTTTAGCCAGAGTTGTGCAACAATAACCATTATTTCATGCCAACATGTATTTTTTTCCCTTTAAAAGAAACTCTCTACCTATAAGCAGATACTCTTTATTTCCGCAGCTCATCCTTCCCCCACCCCTCCTAGGAAGCCCCTGATTAACATTGATCTACTTTCTGTCTATAAATGTCTATTTCAGAATCATTTTCAAGACTTTTTCAGGTGTTGCCACCTCTTGTTTGCTTCCCAGTTCGCTGATTTCAAAGTCTTTTTTCTGGGCTCCAATAATACCCTTACATGGCTTTGTCATAGCACTTAGCAACTGTATTCCTGCTTATCTCCCCACAGGAAGTGACTTACTCATCTCTGAAACCCTAATGTCTAATACTTGGCCTGGCTTAGAGAAAGTACCTTGTAACAATTGGCTAACTGAATGAATGATTTCCAGAAAGCCATGACAGGGAGAAAGGTCTCTCCAATAAATAGGTGAAAGATGAGTGAATACATAGGCAAAATCAGGCAGTGGATGCCTAAGTTCCCATTTTTCAGCTCATTTGCACTTGGATAAATGCAGCAACCACCACACTGATATCTACTCCATCTCTACAGTTGGTATGCAGGTTGCAGAACCTAGGAAAACATTACTGTAGTGGTGCCGAGGTATATCCTCAGGAATTGTTTATGATACAATGTTTTATGCTTTATCTGTGGAACTAATGGCAATACTCTCGGGCCATGTTCCTGTTGAACTTTTCCAGTTTTTTATTCTCTCTCTCTGTCTCTCTCATACTCCCCCACTCCTGCCTGCACTTCTTCCTTCTTTTTTTTCCTTCACCCTCTCCCTTTCCCCACTCTCACAGCATTTGGATATTTGCCTTTATCTGTAAAGCACCTTTGATTAATAATGTAGGTGCTAAGATTAAAAAAAATAAATTTAGGGGGACAGAGGGGAGCAAAAAGGGGATGGATGTAATACAACAACAATAAAAAAACAAAAAAAACAAAACACAACCTTGAGACCATTGGGGAAAAAAATAATAATAAATTTAGCATGAGATATCTGAGCATGAATCCACTTTGAAAGCTGTTTAATTTTTCCACTCAGTGCATTAATTTCTTTTTACTTTATTGAATATTTTAAAACCTCATTAGCAAGGGAATATAAAACAATTGCAAACAAAATTGAATATGAAAATTTTAAATACTATATCATCTCATTTTTAGCATTTTATTGACTAGAGACAAATTGAAATTCACTTTGACCTTGGCCATCATTGTCTGTCTTTCTCTATTTCAATCCCTATTGCAAATGTCCTCATTTTTCTCTTCTCCTACTCTCTTCTCTTATCTTCCTCTCTCCCCTTTCCTCCATTCCCTTTCTCTCACTTTTCTCTCCTCCACTCCTTTTGCTGTATGAGCCTTTCTTTGCTTCTCTTCCACTTTTTCATCTCCTTTCTGATTAGTCCCCTTTCTCTTTCTTTCCTTCTGGTCTTTTTGTCCAGAATGAAGTAGGGAAGAGAAAGTATGTGCATGGGGGTGGGTAGGGTAAGTTGAGCAGGAAAAGAAAGAGTAGGGAGATTGACAGTGGGGTTGTCCTGCACCTGCCGCATCATCTACCATCAAAAGGGATGTGCCCTGGTCCAAACCACTCATATTTCTTCCCATTTAAGGTTAGGCATACATTTTCTCACAAAATTGAAACAAAACAATATGTTCCCAGACTATCTCACAGAAATGTTGTTAGGGTCAAACTTGGTAATGAATGTGAAAAAGTTTTGAAAAGAACCAGATCTTATAATTGGTAGCACTCGGAAAAGGGTGGGAGGACTGCTGCCTTGCACTGGTCAGGGTCCTACTTAACCTGAAGATTGCACTTCTTATCTTGCTGAGGAATATGACTTGTTTCACATTTGTCCTACTCATCAAAGCATTTATTTGTATGTGTACCCTGTTTGAATGTCTTTAGTGTTTTTGGTGGGAAAAGATAACTTGTTTCTTTGTATGCTGTTGATTTTTATCCCTTCCTTTTCTCTTGCCTTCGGCTAGCAAATGGAACCTCCAGCAGCCAGCTCTCTACCCCCAAGTCTAAGCAGTCTCCCATCTCTACGCCCACCAGTCCTGGCAGCCTCCGGAAGCACAAGGTATTATGTCTCTTATACCTTACTAAACACCTTTGCACTTGGACATTTTTGATTAGCTGGGTAAGGGTTTTCTCTTTCATCTTCAACATCATGGTCAGAATTTCCTTTCATCTGGTCCATCTTCATGAAGCCCTAGCAGGAGCCAAGCTTCCATTCACTTTTTATTTTTTGAAGATTTTATTTATTTTCACAATGAGGGGAAGAGAGAGAGGCAGAGAGGAAGAGAAGCATTGATGTATGGTTGCCTTTCACCTGCCTCCAGCCACAGACCTGACTGGAGACCTGGTTTGCAACCTGGTTTGTGCCCTGGCTGGGAACCGAACCTGCAACCTTTGGGCTCACAGGCCAGCACCTTATCCACTGTGCCACCAACCAGGGCCCATTCACTTTTTTTTTTTTTTTTTTTTAAAGATTTTATTTCATTATTTTTAGAAAGAGGGGGAGGGAGAGAGGCAGATAGGGAAAGAGACATCAATGTCTGGTTGCTTTTCACCTGCCTCCAGCCACAGACCTGGCTGGAGACCTGGTTTGCAACCTGGTTATATGCCCTGGCTGGGGAATCAAACCTGCGACCTTTGGGTTTGCAGGCCGGCGCCTTATCCACTGTGCTACCAGCCAGGGCCTCCATTCACTTTTATTTGTCCCTCTGAACCCTCATTTATTTAGTCCCAATTACATTTAACTGAAAGGAAGAGGTACCAAGGTCTCAAACATACTATGAGATAATAGTGTCACCAAATGATGATGGCTCAGGGGATGGGTTGAGCACTTCTCTAATTCAGAGGCATAGCAAAGAGAGCCTTAAAGGCAATTTACATCCTCCAGGCACCAGCCAATAAAATGATAAACATAGCAGTCAAAGAAAGTTAGTACTGAGTTACTTCCTTTAGATTTACTGGACATCAAAATATGATCGGACCATAGTTTCACTATGTGTTCTTTACCAGGTAGATTCTGGTACAATATAGGAAGAAAAGACACATATATATTGCACTGGCCTTAGGCACTATATACATTTCTAAGTCATCCAAATAAACATACCATTAAAATAACAGAAGAGTGTGGATTCTCTAGCTCCACTTCCCAGATTCCCACCCAGAAATCTCTTCAGTATAGAATATATGGTCATTGCACTTGGATCTTATCTCTGAGATGATGTAAATGGGGTTTCTGCTATGACTACTGCACTCTAGAGCAGCTTCCTCTAGGATTCTCTTGCCTCCTGCTTGTTCAAAAGACTTGGTGTGAGATGGGAAAAGGCAACAGCCACCAATGTGGCCAACTTAATCACAGAACCATAGATGGTCAGAACTGGAGGAGATCTTAGATGGAAATCAACTAGTTTCATTTTATTCTATCAGTGATCTTGTGAGGTTAGTATTCTACAGATGAAGAAATTGCAACCTAGAATGATTGTTACTTAGTAAGGTAACATAGCTAGGTAGTAGCAGACAGAGGACTGGTACCCAGGTTTTTGCCAATAATATGCTAGAGCCAGTTTGCAGTAGGTCATGAGACCGGATTGTATATTGCTTCCCAACTCTGTGTTCAGTTACATTGTGTTGGTAACTAGAATGCAGCTGTGGTAGGAAGATTTACACGATGGAAATCAGCAAAGAATACATATCAAGGTTGTCCCCCCCCCCCCATAAAGTCAGCAGTTAAATATTTAACAGCACAAAACTGCCTGACATCCATTTTCATTTCCTTTTCTCTGCATCAGAGTTTTACTTTCCTGGTTAACCTGACCATTACCTGTTCCATCATTGCTAATGTCTATTGCATTCCCTTAATGGCCCTTTTAACTTCTGGTATTGATCCTAACCAGAGCCTTCCAATTGTCCTGCTGAGCTATTTGGTTTCCCCAAAGGAGGAGGTGCTAAACTGTCTTTGTAACCAATGTTACTCAGAGATTGTGAGATGGATGAAAATTACTTTTGCAGTCAGCTTTCAATTATTCTTCTGAGCAGCAAAGCTTATTAACATGGATATTCCAAGATGGGGGATAGCCTACTTCTATTGTTCCACTCTCCACACAGAATCTCTTAAGATACATTACTTTTTACTTATCTTTTCCTTATGCTTTTCTGCTGGGAAGTGTGCCCTATGCTAGGACCCAACATTAGGATCTTCACCAAAAATCTGGGAGCAGTATGGGCATTTATCTGGTCTACGCACTTGAGTTATTTGCTTTTCACATGATACGTTCAGTTAATTTAGGCTGAGGACTCATCATTCATAAGCTCATTGAGGTTAGTGCTGGTGTTTTTAAACCTTTTCTCCTGGTTAAGTTTTCAGGCTATTTGTGGTTTTATTTTATTTTATTTACTTATTCACTTATTTATATAATTCAGTAACTGAAGGACTAAAGTAAGATATAGGTGGCAGCATTCTCAGACCCGCACTGTTTTCTTAACTGTGGGATATTCAGAGTATCAATTTATTTTTAAATTTACTCTTCTAGTGACAGCTAAGCAAACAAATATTAAATAATGATTATATAATTTTTAGAACAAACTTTTAAAAAATTATATTTTGGTATAATTATCACTAATTTTTAAACTTTTCACTTTGATATCATTTCAAATTTACAGAAAAGTTGCAAGAATAACAAGGAACTTTTGTATAATCTATAAACAGATTTACCAGTTTGCTTATATTTTGCACCATTGGCTTTATTTTTTGTGTTCTCTCTCTTTCTCTCTCTCTTGCTACATACATACATATTTTACAATTTTTTAAAAACCATTTGAGATTAAGTTGTGGACATTCATGCCACTTTACTTCTAAATACTTTACTGTGCATTTCCTAAGAATAAGAACATTTTTTATTAACCACATTATAATTATTAAAATCAGGAAATTTGCACTGCTGTGATACTATTATACACTCTACAGTCCATTTTAAAATTTTATCAATTTTATCAACATTTTTTGATCCAGGATCCAATCCAGGATGACACATTGTCTTCAGTTGTCATGACTCTTTAGTTTTTAAAAATTTATTGAAGTTCTTGAGAGTTAAAAAAAAGTCCTTTATACCCTGGCTGGTAGCACAGTGGATAAGGCGCCAGCCTGTGAACCCAAAGGTCGCAGGTTTGATTCCCCAGCCAGGGCACATAACCAGGTTGCAAACCAGGTCTCCAGTCAGGTCTGTGGCTGGAGGCAGGTGAAACGCAACCATACATTGATGTCTCTCTCCCTCTCTGCCTCTCTCCCTTCCCCTCTTTCTAAAAATAATGAAATAAAATCTTAAAAAAAAAAGATAGACCTGTTATTGGACAATAAAATGTAGAATTGGAAACAAACAAACAAACAAAAAGTCCTTTAGGATAGTGTATTGTTGAATTGAGTACAGGCTAGTTATTTGGTGGAATGTTTTTTGATTTAGGTTCATCTGTTGATTCCTGGTGATTAAATTCAGATGGTGCATTGGAGGCAGAAGTGTCATAGAAGTGATTCTGTGCCTCTCTTGTTTCATCCTATCAAGGAGCAAGAGCCTCATGCTTATGCAACCAATGATGAAAAGTGAACTTGTTTTTCTAAATAAGCTAAAAAGGGGCTCGTGACTGTGACTCAGTCTCCCTGGGCCTTAGATCTCAGCTTCTTGCTCCTCCTTTCACACAGTTACCTGCACCATTAAGGTCTTTGGGCACTGGGCCTAAGCAGATCTCATCTGGATTTCCATCCAAGAGGACCTGAAAGTGAGTCATGGTGGAGACAGGAAGCAGGTGGCTAAGGCCATGACTTTCCTCCTGCGCAATTGGAAACAAACTTGAAGTCCCAGCATCCCTTTGGTAACTTTTGATGGCTGTGGCAGGGCCCAAAGCTGTAATCAGCCTCTTGGTTTCCTCTCTTAAGCAGCTCATGGAGAATCATCTTTAATGCAGCTGCGATGAGGTTAGCCAAAGTCCGCATACTCAAGTGCTACAATATGGACAAAGTAAATCCTTGTATAGTTAATGAGAACATTTTGCATTTTTATGCTGCCTTATCCTTTGCATAGCCATTTTCTCATTTACCCTTGTGATAACCTTGTGAAAAAGATAGGGCAGGTAGCGTTTCCACTTTTCAGATGCGAAATAGGAAGTGCTGAGATTAAAGAAGCCCAAGTATGATTCAACACTTTGGAGAGGGTAACATATTAAAGATGTCCAAGAAGCTTGAAAACATAGGGAACATTTTTCATTTATTCTTATATTTTTTCCTGATTAGTGCTTCTACTCATGGCTTTACGGAGGCATTTTGCTTGTAAAGTTGTCTGGAGACTGAAGGAAAATATATTAGACATATTATTTGTAAATATAATTAACATTATTTAAATATGCATTTTCCTCTGTGTTTCCAGACTTTTTTTGGCCATCCTGAAAGTGCTTGGAGGGAGAGTTGGGTGAATAAAGCAGGGTCCTGACCCTTAAATCACAGGCACCGCTCTAAGTAGATTTTGGTAGTGTAAGCAAGAGCAAACAAAAGGACTGTGAGAGCACACAAGAGGGTGGGAGACAAGGAAAGTTTTACAAGCTAGGTGACATTTAAGGAGAGGGAGAGGGGGTGCTTGAAGCCTGGGTAGGCTTTTGATGACTGATGAAAAGAACAGGGAATTCCAGTTTAGAAAAATCAGCATAAACTAAAGCACACTATCAGGAAAGCTCAGGGCACATTTGGGGAAAAGTAAACCAAAACTAGAAGCCAGGTTTCTCAAAGCTTCTGATTTCCCTTGGACTATAAGCTTTTTGGATCAGAGACCAAGATTATTTTCTGTAATGCAAAAGTATCGCCAGCACAGCTGTATTTGTTACAAACATTTTGTTCTCTAGGGCTCCAAGGGACTTAACAAATGAATTTCAGGTGCAAATTATTTGTATTGTTAAGCAATATGTGTGTTTTTGTATTTTTACATATCAATCCAAAAGAAGAAAAACCAGAATGTTGAGATAATTCCCTTTCCTGAATATTGTTCAACCTATACAAGGGAATATATTGTGAAAATTAAATAAATTGATGGAGAATAAAAGTTCATACTTAGGCCTGGCTATAAGGATTCTCTCCATAGCTTTCATCTTACCTTACCCATTCTAAGTCTTAACAGCTTCTAGTGAAGTCTACTCCCAATTCTGCCCTAAGGCCTGTCCCCTTGTCTTCTGAGATAAGAGTCTGGAACAATCTTCTCAGATAATTATTTGCACTAACCACCAACTACACTGAAGGGTCTGTTCCATGCACAATTAGGAGCCGGAGTGAATGCTGAAGCCCAGTAGTTCAGAGTGGTTGGACTCAAAGTGGTCTCCATAATGAAAAGGCCCTTTTGTACTGCTTGGAAATGTTCTGGGAGCTCACTAACTTCTTAATGTCACTTTTGTTTCCCTTGCTTTGGTATAACTAAAGAAAACCAAAATGAAATGACCTGAATTATATTGTACAGAATTTTAGAATTAGAAAGAAGCCTAAAGATTTTATAGTCCATAAGTCCACATATGTCACTATTTTCAGATATAGGAAGAAAGGCACTAAAAGGGGGAAGTTAAATGGCAAAGCTAAGCCTAGAACCTAGATCTACTGAGTTTAATCCTAAACTCATTCTACTACAGTTGACTTGCATTCTGTGTAAGTTTCACTTATGGAATTCATCAATAGTCACAATGTAAGTCATAGAAAAAATCTGCTACAGAACTGTCTCATATTTGTATGCATCATTACATACTGAATATTATTATATGCACTATATATTGCATATTGCTGTAAAGGGTTTCATACTAAGGAATCACACAAATAGTCCTTAATTGTCCATGTGATTTTCAAAGTTACAGTTTTCTAAACAAGAGCTTATTAAGATATAATTCACATACTATAATGTACACCTTTTTAAAGTGTACATAAACTATAAGATACATAAACTGTACATAAACTGTGGTTCTTAGTATAGTCACACAGTTGTGCAGGAATATATTAATCACCTATTAGTAATAACAGTCCTTTTCCCCTTCAGCAATGCCCTGGCAGCCACTAATCTACTGCTCTCCGTTTTCTATGAGCCAGCATATATTGAACATGCATATGAATTTCCTTCTGAGCACTGCTTTAGCTAGATCCCATAACTTGATATACTACTTATTTTATTGTTATTTATCTCAAGAGTATTTTCTAATTTTCCCTGTAATTTCTTCTTTGACTCATTGGCTATTTAGCAGTGTTTAAATACCCTGGACCTTTAATGATGGCTAGAATAACTAGGCAGAAGATCAATAAGAAAAAAGATTTGAACATTATACTAAGTAAAATAAGACATTCACGGAAAGACAAATGCCATATTATTTCACTTATATGTGGAATCTAATTAACAAAATAAGCTAACAAGCAAAATAGAGACAATCATAGATAGCAGGATGACAGTTGGGATGGTGAAGGGATGGTGGGTTGGTGAGAGGTGATTCAGTTCTCTATATTTGCCTTTGTTGTTTTGGAATGATTTAATATTTTTGAATGTCCCAAATAATAGCCTCAGAACTGGAAGATATGCTACAGGTTGTCCATTCCAATGTCTGCATTTTCTTCATGCAGAAACCAAGACTCAAAAGACTTGTTCAATATTATAGTACTAATTAACCAAATTTAAAAATTCATTTTTCTGAATATACTTTATTTCTCTTTCCAATCTGTGCTGCCTAAAACATTTTCTGCCCCCTTTTTCCTATCAAAAAGCATCCTCAATGTTAGACAAATAAGTCCTTCTCCTTCCCATTCTTGTCCCTCTTCTTCATCTTCTCTTTTTCTTTTACCTCAAGGAGAAGCTGTATTCTCCAATTTTCTTGGACAATTTTGTGTCTCCATTTTAGCAAAGCAGGTCTCTTAAATATCCACAGAATTGTCCCTAAATTTTCTAGTTCCATTTAGTATTTTGCTGATAATGTAGGTGAAAATAGTGGCTTTCAAATTGTGCTTTATATGGAAGTGGGTGAGATTCTGCCTCTCCCATGTCTTGTTCCCCTAGAACAACTACACTTTGTTTTTTTGTTTGTTTTTTATTTTTTTTAATTTTATTGTTGTTGAATTACATCCATCCCCTTTTTGCTCCCCTCTGTCCCCCTCCCCACCCACCCATTCCCCCACACTTTGTTTTTAATCTATTGGGCATCCAAGAACTTTCATATGAATAGAATATTTAAAGAGAGAGATTGAGACAAAGAGAAAGAGAGATTTGAAAATCATTGATTGTGACAATGGGTGATGTAGGTCCAAGGGAAGTCCCAAGGATTTCCAAATAGAGCTCTGGGCATAATGGGAAAAAACAATACCATTTTATCCCCTCATCTCCTCAAGACAATAGACCAGGGTTGAGACAGTATTGGAGCCATGAATCCTAACTGTTGGAAAGGGAAGCATGAATAAGCTGGAAGTAGGTAGATGGGGAACATTTTCGGGTTAGGCATTTGTACAGGCAGTTTTCTCAGAGCTTGAAAGAAACTGACATGTTCATAACAGATTTTTGACTTAGGTGCAAAAGGCAGTCAAAGAATAAAAGGTAGCCTTTTCAATAACTGGTGCTGGAACAGTTGGATATCTATAGGCAAAAAACAAACAACCCTAAGCTTCACATCTTATGCAGAAAATAAAAATATATATTTTAGATGTAAATGTAACACATTTAGGAAGAAAACATAGGAGAAAATCTTCTGATCTTTTCCTAGACAAAAAATTCTAACAGTTGAAAACAAAAGCACATCTTAAAGAAATTTGATATATTGGAACTCATCAAAATGTAAAACTTTTGCTCTGTTAAAATCTATGTCAAGAATTTGAAAAGATAAACTATAGACTGGGATACAATATTTGCAAGCAATATATTTTACCAAAGACACACATAGACTATAAAAATAACTGCTAAAGCTCAACAGTGAGAAAAAATCCAATTAAAAATGAACAAAAGACATGAAGAAACATTTCACTAAGAAGGAATTCCAGACTTTAACTGTATATATGAACAGACATTTAACAACATTAGCCATCAGGGAAATTCAAACCACAATGAGATAACAATACCAACCCACAAGAATGGCTAAAGTTAAAAGTAGTGAAAATACCAAATACTGGTGAGGATATGGATAAAATGGATCAATAATACATTTCTGGTAAAAATTTAAATGGTATAGCTATTCTGGGAAATAATATTTCAGTCTTTACACAACTAAACATGCAGTATCATACTATTCAGCAATTGTACCCTTGGGTTTATCCCAGAGAAATGAAAACTTATACTCACACAAAAATCTGTATGTTAATATTTATAGCAGTTTTATTTGTAATAGTTCAAAAGTGGAATCATTCCACATTTCCTTCAATGGGTGAATGGTTACATACTGTATGGTCCATTTATATAACATTCTTGAAATGTCAAAATTTTAGAAATGGGAAACAGATTATTAGTTGCCAGGGCTTTAGGATGGGAAAGGAATGGATGTTGCTATAAAGGAGCCTGTTGATGAAGATACAGTTCTGTATCTCCACTGTGGTGATGGTCACACAAGTTACACATGTGGTAAAATTGCATAGGAACACACACACACACTCAAATAAATGGAAAACTGCAAGATGTTATGTTACCATTGAGGAAATTGAGTGAAGAAGACATTGGTACAAAGACATTTCCCTGTGCTTCAACTTCCTATGAATCTATAATTATTTCAAAATAAAATGAGAGAAAATATTTATTTAAAAAAAGTCATAGCCCTTCCTATTTCAGAGTCCAATTTGTTGAGAAAAGAAGAATTAACTTTTTCTCTTATCTTCTTATAGGACCTGTACCTGCCTCTGTCTTTGGATGACTCAGACTCACTTGGTGATTCCATGTGAAGGAGGAGAGCGTGTTCAGAGTCCAGAGTACAAATCCAAGCTTACTGTTACAATAGGGTACTTCTACTCATGTGTCCAACAGGGCTAATGGTGCTTTCAAGTTTTTTATTTTTATTTTTTGGTTGTTGTTATTTAAAAAAATACAGTGTAATACATTGGGTTTATTTTCCTGTGATTTCTCCTCTGGGCCACTGATCTACAGTTACCAATTATAAGAGATAGATTGATAACCATCCTTTGGGGTAACTTTTCAGGGATGCAAAATGTGCTAGTCCATGACCATACTCTTGAATACTTAGGCACTTGCATTATTTTTCCCTGTCTTGCTTTGCTTATATATGACAGTCTTCCTTTTGTAGAGGGTTGTTTATATACATAGCACTTAAAATGCGTATGTGTGGGAAAATATCATTGGCAAATCCAAAAGTGACAAAACAAAGCACTCCTTATCTCTTGATCTCAAGAATGTTATAAGATCCTGGGAGGATGGTAAAGCGGCTCCCCAGTCTTATTCTTCACTCCTGATTGAATCCCCCATTTATTATCTAATATCATTTCTGGCTGTCAATAGGGAAAATCACCAGCAGCTTATAATTCTCATATCAGATGCTTAGGAACCTGATACAGGAGTGGCTAAAACAGACTAGGCAGAATTGGGAAACACTATAGATATCTCAGTAAAGTTTATCAAGCACAGTAATTTTTTGTCAACTCCTCCACTGGGGTAATTTAGAATCTATAAGCAATTAATAAGAGTTGGGGGCAAAGGACTTCATATATATGATTCCTATAGGAGGCTGTCTAACTAACATAGCAAGTTATTACAAAAACTATATGGTATCCATCTATCTCTGTTCTATTGAATGCCTTGTGAACAGCCAACACTGAAAAAACTGTGAGAATTTGTTTTCAGGTCTGACACCTTCGGTCACTTTTTATAGCAAGAAACCAATATCCTTTTTATAAAGCCTCATATCTGTATTTCAGGAGCAAACTCTTCAGGCTCCTTTTTTATAAACTGGTAATTTTTCTTTTGTCTAAAAAACACATGCAGAAAATGTACCAAAAAAATGCAGAGTAGTTTAGAAATCATGCTATCACTGCCAAACAGAAACCTCCAGGAGAAAACAAAATAAATAGCAGAGGCCAATTCAATAGAATCAGTCTTTTGATAACTTTTTAACCGTTGTGCTTACATTAATAATTTCAATGTGGACCAGACATTATAATTATATTTTAAATGAAATGTTATGGCATATTTTAAGCAACTCTTTTTATCTATAACCCTGATATTTCATACTGAAGACACAGGAACCTTTCTCTTGTCTTTAACACTAGAAAGGATTTCATTTTGTTAAGGACTGATCATTTGAAATAATTCTCAGTCTTTGAAGTACAGATTTATAACACTGCTTTTGGTCTGTAATCATAGCCCATAATGGCGAAGATAACTAAATTTAAATGAAAGCCATGCATGCCAATTCTGTGTTTGCTTTTAGCAGATATGAAGATTTCCTTATTTCTTTGTAATTGTGCAGATACTTGGAAAACTGCAGCATTCATAGTGAAGTGACTGCTTGGCTATTGAATGACTTGCAGTTGTTCCTCCCCTTTAACAGGAATGAGCTTGGTGTTTGTGTGTGTGTGTGTGTGTGTGTGTGTGCGCACACACACATACACTTGCATGCACGTGTGTGCATACAACCACTTCAAAATTAGGAGATACTGCATGATACCCCAACATGTATCAATGGCAACTTGGTGGCATTGCTGATGAGTACTGTGTAGAAGAGAATTCATTGGGGGAAGGAGTAGCTCAGATGCCCCTAGATAAGCTTCAAATGGCCTTCACTACAAGAGCTACTTTTGGTTCTAGAAATGTCCATGTGGTAGTACTGATTCCTGGTTAAATTGGTCATTGAAAAACCTTAAATTGTGAAAATATTTTTTTGTCCTGCTCTTCTATTTGTAGGCTTGCTACAAACCATTAAGAAGCCCATTTTATTTATTCTCTTACTTCCTTCTAGAAATTCAAGATTTTCTTAGTTCCTCCCAGAACAATTTGTAACTGGAAAAAAATGGTACTTGGGATAGGGAGAATGGTATAGAGAGTGGTAGGAGGTCTGTTTTTAAACTTCATGCCAGACCTCCAAAGATTCTGTCCCTTCTCTAGATCTCATTTACTACAATTCTTTCATCTGAGATAAAACAGAGGCTGAGGCAGTTAAATGACCTGCTGGAAAAAGCAGGACCAGAAGAGAAATTGAGATTTTCTTATGTCCAGGTCCTATGCTACCTCTTTTTAAATTAAATCATTTTTATTGTTATTCTATTACAGTTGTCCTAATGTTTCCTCCTTTGCCATCCTCCGCCCATCCCACCCTCCACTCCCACAGTCAATTCCCACACTGTTGTCCCTGTCCTTAGGTCATTCATACAGGTTCTTTGTCTAATCCCTTCACCTTCTTTCCACCATTATCCATTCTTCCCTCTGGTCACTTTCAGTCTGTTTCATGTTTCCATGCTTATAGTTATAGTTTGTTCATTAGTTTATTTTGTTTATTAGATTCCTCTTATAGGTAAGATCATATGGTATTTGTCTTTCACCAACTGGCTTATTTCACTTAACATAATATTTTCCATTTCCATCCATGCAGCCACAGAAAGTATGAATTCCATCTTTCTTTTTCTTGTATAGTATTCCATCATGTAAATGTACCAGTTTTTGATTCACTCATCTACTAATGGGCATTTAGGCTGTTTCCAGCACTTGGCTATTGTGAATAGCACTGCTGTGAACATAGGCGTGCATAAGTTATTTTGAATTGATGATTTGAGATTCTTAGGGTATATTCCTAGCAGTGGGATCACTGATCAAAAGGCAGTTTTATTTTTAGATTTTAAAGGAAATTCCATACTTTTTTTTCCACAGTGGTTGCACTCATCTGCATTCCCACCAACAGGGCACTAGGTTCCCGTTTCTCCTCATCCTCACCAGCACTTGTTGTTTGTTGATTTGTGAATGATGGCCATTCTGACAGGTGTGAGGTGGTATCTCATTGTGGTTTTCATTTGCATCTCTCTGATGACTAGTGATGTTGAACATCTTTTCATATGTCTATGGGCTATCTGTATATCCTTCTTGGAGAAGTGTCTAATCATATCCTTTGATCATTTTTAAATTGGATTGTTTGTCTTCCTGGTGTTGAGTCATATTAGTTCTTTATATATTTTGGAGATCAATCCCTTGTCTGATGTATCATTTCTTTGCTTGTAGCATATGCACCACTAGAAAATACTAAATGGACACATTTTCTTTATAATAATTTTTAAACCAACAATGTTCTATAATAATAGTAGATTTTCCATCTTTCTTGTAATAAATTATAAGGAAATGTTTGTGTATTCCCACTTCAGAGGGATTTGGCATAGTTCAAAATTCAAGCCTTCAATAATTGCATTTTAAATGGCCCCATTTTCAAGGCAACAAAGAAAAATGTAACTGAGTGCTTTCACCCTTGTCATTCATTGTCAATTTTACCCAATCCATTTTTACCACTAAAGTCCCATTTTGTTACCTTCTACACAGTTAGTAACAATCATTCAGCAAAAATTTGCCTCTATTCCTCCAAATATCTCTGTCCTTTACACACACACACACACAAACACACACACATACACAATCCATGTTTTGCTTGTTCCTACCTCCTGAATTTTCTCCCTTATAGAAGTAGAAATAGGAGCAAAGAAGGGGAAAAATGTATATATGGGGTCTGGGCTGAACAACTTCATAAGTAGTGTTAACTAGGGATAAATTGAGAGAAAACATTTTCTCTTCACTGTTTTGGAAAGAATAGCCATTAGCATGACTTTTTTGTGTCCTTATGGACCTTAGTATTAGCCTAGATTGAATTATAGTTTTCTAGCTGGAAGGAACCTTAAGATTACATAATCTACACCAAATTCCTTATTTTCAGGCCAGGAATGGAGATACAGAGGTAATTTCCCCAAGGATACCCAGCCGGCTAGGGACAAGACTGAAATTAGAACTCACATCTTCTGACACTTATTCCAGAGTCTTTTCCCACTGAACTATTTTGCCTTCTACTAGGCTTCTGAGAGTTCTTTCCCAGAGTCATGTAACATCTTGGAGCCGTATGCTCCTGCCCTGATCTCAATGGGAAATTGACCCAGCAACCTAATATAGTTCTTTCCCTTTGTATTCACATGGTTCCCATTTACATAGACTGCAGATGTCCCCAAAGAGAAGGAAGTGTTGGGGACCAATAAGAATAATGGGGTCCATGACCATGGCCATCAAACACAGAGGATTGCTTTCCCACTTTCAGGAGCCTCAGAACAGCCCCCTGAGTTTCTGCTCTGTCCAAATGGAATGAAGAAAGACTGGTTTTCCCACACAGCTCACTTCATCTCATCTAATAATAATTGTTGGTCTTTGTAGGCTGAGGAAAATACATCTTGCTCTTAGAGCAAAAAGAAGAAGGAAGGGGAGGGAACAATAGCTTTGTTCATACTGAATTTCTGAGATGATTTTTCAGTATTTTTTAAATGAGTGTGTCTATTATTTATTGGCAATGATTTCTTTTAATATATGGGAATGAGGCTAGCTAGAGAAAATAACCTGGTCTTGCTGTGGTTGTCCTCATCCACAATGTCTGCATAGCCATCCTGCCATGATGAGGACAATTTCTAAGTAAAAGCAAGGGACTTTGTGACTAAAATGTACTCTGGCCAATGTTAAACATTGACTCCTTGTGTTTGCCCTAAAATAGCAAGCTATGTGCTCTACACACTGTACTGATCTTGTGTACACTGCTCCTGTGGTCTTCCATGCTAGAAACCAGGGCAATAAGTTCTGAACATGCAGTTTTACTCACAGGAAGGCTCTTCCTGGGAACGAAAGGGTATTCATTAGTTCAGTTCCAAGAGACCTCTGTCTAGGCTTATGTAACCCACTCTTTGGGAAATTCTTTTATTCCTGCTTCTTCTCCCCAGTCAGAAATGACTAAGGAAACTTAAAGTAAATGTATAATTATCTGAAGAAGAAGGGTCTGCATGCTTAGATAATTCTTTGAGTTATCCACTCTAAGTCTTAGAATAGCAATCTAGTGCTTGCCTTGGGCAAAATTGTGTTTACTTCCTTAGTCCCTTCCATACTCCGGATGGACATGCTCCCAATTCCTCTCAGAACTGGTTCTCAATAGCCATAAAAAACACATCTTCCTTGGATAAGAAGACAAGCCAGCCAATGTCCCCAAAATGAGCTCTAGCACACTGATAAGAATGTTCCCAAAGATGAACCCATCTCAAAAATATCTATGCCAAGAGATTTCCCCAGACATGTGCTAGAATGGTGGGATTTGAAAAACTTTCTACACCATCCAGTTTGATATTGAAATAAAAGATATTAGATATTTCTTTAATAAAAAAGAACAATTGGAACTTGTCCTTGACCACATGGGCTGCTTGGATCTCAAAGGACAGTCTCCTCACTCATGCATTGTCCTCATTGCATTAGGGGATTTGGCTTCTAGGCTTAAACTGATTTTCTAAGAAAATGACCAGGGTTTTGAAACTTACCTGGGGTGGAAGAGGGGTTAGGGTTCTGTTTTAGGGCCTGGAATCTAGGAGGAATAAAGGCCCAGTCATTGATATGCCAGAAGTGACCTCAGACCTATTGTGTATCAATAGAGCCTTATAATTGCTCATCTTCCTTAGTTTTTCTCTTGGTACAGAACTTTGAAATGATTGAACGTCTGCCTCAGTCATAAGAAGTGGACTCTGTAGGCCTCCTGGTCCACATCTCTATGATTTTATGCCAGTTTTTCTCTTCCATGCAGGTATGGCCACCTGAAACAAGGATACTGCATTGATTCCTCATGCCTACCTTTTGACTGCAGAGCTATCTCCAATAGGTTCTCTGGCTGTTGGTGGCCAAGATCCAATGTAGTGCTTTAAAACTCAGTGAATTATCCTTAATCATCCCTAAGGGCTATGGTTTTGGACTAGACAATGCAAGTAACTTCTTTAAAATGAACTCCCAACTTTATTCCTCCTCTAGCTAACAAACTTCACTTCCCTAGTAGGTAAAAGGCTGGTGGTTCTTGTCACACAGTAGTAGCCAACTCACATGTGTTGGGGAAAAGTGCATTTCTAAGTCCACAGAACACTGACTCCAGTGGGTAACCTACTGTGGTCTAAGAGTGTCAGCAGATTCTCCTATTTTCTTTCACCTTTTCAGAGACTAGAAGGCTCTCTCTCCATCACCTGTCTTTCAGGATTCTGGTTTTAAGAATTTTGCCCCTCCTATCTCCAGTAAAAGGTGACTTTCCTTCTGTCTCCCTCACCTTGTTTCCCAGAACTTGTCTCCATCCCCAAAGATTTAATGTGATCTCTACAACAGCCTCTCAGTGTTGGTGTTGCTTCCTGCTTGTTCCCTATTAAGGATCCATGCAGGATTTTGACTTTGGCCTTGGTAGTGTGATTCTGGTTATGACAAAACTCTTAAAGTCCCCTTTTAACTGCCTAATTTTTATTCTTTTAGTGTATAGGTTTCAACATTTTCTGGAATTAGGGGCAATCTTGTTTTACTTGGGATGCCTAAGGCTAGGAAAGTATAGAATTTCCTTTGCAAATTAAGGCAGTTTCCTGCTCCTGATTAGACAGACAGGCTAGTTGGGAGAAGTCAGATGGTGCAACAAAGTCAGAGCAAGCACCTTATGAACTAAGGCAAAAACTTACAAGCTTTGGAACTTCTTATTTCTGGGTTAATAACCCAAGAAAATCAATGACTTTTTTTTTTGCCAATCTCCACCTCCCCTGTGTATCTTTTCGTCTTTTCTTTCTCTCTCTCATTCACTATTTTTGTTCATAGTTTTATATTGTGTTGTTACATCCTCTTTCCATAGTATGCACATCTATCCTTTATCCTTTGTAATTCTTTGTCTCTTATTCTCTCAGAACCTTTTTATGTTTTCCTTCCTCATTATCTAGGCATTTGGCATATGACTCTTCTTAGCCCTGTGATTTTGCCTTGGTAATGAGAATTATTTCCATACTCAGTCACCCCTGATCGTACTCTAGTCTAGTTAGAAGTATGTTGGTGGAAATAATTCAAACCTGGCCCTTTCTTCTTCTTCTCCATTTTCAGTTGCAATTTCCTGAAGTGGATCCACATAAGCAATTTTCTTATAGCTAATGGATCTTTTGGTCTTTGCCTTCCAAGCACTGTACAGAATACTTAGTGGTTCCTTTTAGCCTGCCATTTTGTGGCGCAGTGAAGGGTGCTTAGAGAACTATCAGCTGAACAGAAACATCCACCCATGGATTCATACTGGCTGAATACTATTAATTGATTTTAATTTGTTTATAGTTTGAAAAGCTGCAATATAATATAATGAGAGATCACAGGTAATTTCTCTTTTCATTTTGTTTGACTAGGTGGAGTTGTTGTGTGGGGAGCAATTTGTTTAAACTTTTATCAATGCACATTAAGCTCTTTGTAATAATACCCTTATGTTTTAGGCTTGCCATCTGTTGAATTATTGTAGCTAAACTTATAGGCATTTGGAGTTGATTTAAATAAAAAAGTATATTTGACAAATCTATACTAAACATTTACTATTGACACCAGCTGTTAATAATCCTGTTCAGGTAGTCCATATAAATGTAATTAATAAACCCAAGGAGGCCAACTTGTAGGTGCTAATTTATTCAACAGGGTGCACAATCCTTGGGAATGTCACTGCTTGGCAATACCTATGGAGTGCCCTTTCCAATGTCATTTCTTCATATGTTCACTTAACAGTATTTGAGTCACAGTTTATTCCAAAACATCTTCAATAATTGGTCCTATAATATGTTGCAGCTTGAAGCCAATGATCTCTTATGACCTGTATACAAGTAACACATGTTTTGATTGAATTATTACATTTCTCATGTGTGATAATTTCTTTAAAATATTTCTGGTCATCTTTTTGTGCCATTAAACTTGTACAGAAAATGTTTTTATGGCCATTTTCAAAGGGAGAAAGTTTAAAATGGAAACAGCCCACCCTTTCTGACCTATAGCTGTAGTTGGAACGCAGTAACTGTAGCAAAACAACTTTAATTGGTGGTTGTAGTGTTAGAGGTGTTAGCTTGCTAGTGACTAGCTTTGGAGAGTAAATGCATGGTATTGTACATCACATTTCTTAAATCACTCATTTTAACCACTGTAAAGAATATATTCTTCCTTGTGGTCCCCACTGCCTCCCTTGCCCTCTCCTTTTCCCTTTCCCTGCTCCCAGGTGTCTTACAGTTGTAAATAACTGATTTGGGGGCCATTAATTTTTGCCAAGTAAAGTAAAAAAAAAAAAAAAAAAAAAAAAAAACACAAAAAAACAAGCCAAAAAGGGGACAAAGGGAATTTCTCAAAAGTCTCTCAACAGTTATTGACCATTTCTCAAAGAATAGAACTATCATCAAAGACTCAACTCCCCTTTTCAAAAAATCAGTGACAAATTGGGAGTGACACTGGTCATTTGATTAGCAGAATTGAATAGTTCTTAGAACTGCATATAATTAGAAGATTGTGGACAATGACATCCCTTATACCAGCGTCAATTTTGAGGTATTTGGAGACTTCAGAAGGATTTGCTTGACTTATGATGAATAATTATTTTTTAAAAAGAAAAGAAAAACAGAGCAAGAAAACAGATATTTAGAAAATTTTAGCTGGCTCTTTAGAATGTTCAAACCAGAAAAGACAAAGACATAGGTTTATATTCATTGCTATTGGTTTCCCAGGCAATGCCTAACCTGCTCTTAGACTGATTCAAAAGCAGTGTTCTAAGAATGCATTCTCCTTTTTAGTTTGCTGTTCCTACTTGGACTGGTAGGTTCAGTGAGGCCCATGTAAAACAGCTGGAGCAGACCCTTTTTATCTCCTATGCCTGTTAATCTCCCTCTTCCTCCTTCTACAATATGATGAGGGCTTTCTTTGGTCAGAGGACTTCAAAATCTAAAGAAGTTCCCCATGTGTGTAGTGTATTGTAAACTGAATGCTGTGGATTCACAGTATTCAATACTGAGCAGCCAAAGAGTTGCTCTTGCATCATTTGGGCTCTTGAGCATTGTTCTTCATTTCATTGTTATTTCTGTGTACATTTGCAAGATGTGTGTAATGTCATTTTCCAAAAATAAAATTTGATTTCAATATTTCCGGCTGATATTCTCTCTCTCATTTTTTTAAAAACATTAAACTGATGATTATGCAACCATAAAATGTCCAAGTTGGAAGAAAACTTAGACATTATTTTGTCCAACCCTTAATTTTATAGATGAGGAAGCTGAGGATCAATGTATAATGGAAATACCATAATTAATAGCACAGCATATTTGTAACATACAAAATCTTTAATTTTCTTTCCATAGTTATCAGGAGTCTATTTTTTTTAATGTATAAGATGCTTTGGCCAAGGTCATTCTATGCCATCAGAATAGGTGGTCACTTCTAGTACTGTATTTACAGAGTCCAGAGAAAGACTCCATGCAATTTCCTCAAAAATACCTTTACCTGTTGCCTGTAATTCCTTTGACAATGTGGCTGTTCTACCTTCATAGGTTGATGGTACAACCACTCTTATGTAGTTAACACCTAAATAAGAATTCACCCTTGGGCATAAATGACTAAATATTTTTCTTAGATAAGGTTTTATTAATAGGGAAAACACAAGTCACTGGGTATGTGAAGAGGTTTATGGGAAGAGAAGGAGAAAAGGGCATAGAAAATGGGGGCTGAGATCTTGGAAAACTCTTTGACCAATCTCACAATGAAGGTCCATCCTGGATCTCCCATCTGACCTATGTTAAAAGAAGCAGATACTAATATCCTAGGTATCCTCAAGGACTAAAAAGATTATGAATGCTTCCTCTATACATTATTTTATCAACTAGCCCCATGATCATCACTCTGGTGGGGACAAAGAAAGTAGTTGGAGATGAAACTTCTTAGTGTTCCTAATCCAAAGAAAAACTAGATATGATAATCAGGCTGGCCAGGCCAGTCTTTATCCCTACTATCACCAGGCCCTCCTCAACATTGATTTCCTCATGATGTTCCTTTCTCCTAATGTGGTCTATTCTGGTATGCATTGTAAATAAAATATTTCTAAAATATTATTTTTATTATATCATTCCTCTTACCAGGAGTTTATGATAGCTGTCTATTGCCACTCAGATCAGATCCAACTGCTCTTTATTATTTTCATTAAGGCATCTTTGGAGCACTAATTATGTTCCAGTTACCCTTAAGCCTCCAGGAGATCCAGCTTATAGACTTGTGAATAGATGAATTGAGTGCAAAGAAGCAAGTGCTATGTGAACACCAAAGTTGGGCCCATTAATGTGCCAGGGTAATAAAGGTCAGGAAAACATCACAGAACTGGTAGTATTGGGGTAAAAATTAAGAATTTTCTAGGTGGGCAGTGAGCATTCTAAGCAAATAGAATGGCATAGAAAATGGCAGAAAAAAATAAGGGCCTCTCTGGGAACTGATAATTACCTGAGTTAGACTGGTTATAGGCCCAGTGCACAGGTTTCTGGGAGGAAAATATAAGTGCATAGTCTAGAATTATAGTTTGGATGATTTTGACCAGTGGTTTTTCTCTTCCAATTTCCTTTCCTTCATCTTCTTCCTCAGCCTCTTTGGTTTCTCCTCCCTTTCTACCCCCCCCTCTTTTTTTCATGATTTCCTTCTTTTAACAGTTGCTACTGAAAGCCTTCCACACTCCAGGCCCCATACTAAAGACCCAAAGATACAGAGATGAAATGACTTCTGTCTTCATGGGGTTCACACTGCACCACCTAGGAACTTGTCAGAAATGCACAACATTGGATGCCACCTCACATATACTGGATCAGAAACTCTGGAGTTTCTGGGAGTGGGACCCAATGATTTTGGTTTTAACAAACCCTCCAGAGAGGATTCTGAGGCCCTCTCTAGTTTATGAACTCCTACTCTGGTGAATTCCACTTCATTTTCCTCAAGACTAAATTGGACCTAAATAGCATATATAATCCCATGGTTCATTTGAACTAGACTTTGCATCTTGCCCAGGAAAACAAGTACTCAAGAGACTGTCAAATCTGGCAAGATCTCTATATACAAAGTTTTCTGAAGAAAGACTACTGTTTCAAGATTGAGACAAAACTTTCATAGTACATACTGAGGATGGGTCTTTGCAGCTGTTGCGAATGTCCAGGTTGGAACATGAGGAGACTCTGAATTAAAGCCAGGGCAGTGATGATGGAGAGGGGTAAGGATCTGTTGATATAGAAATGAAAGGATTTATTAGACACTTGGTGTATAGAATAAGTGTGAAAGAAGCAAAGCTCCAACTCGATAAGCAATTCATTCCTAGCTTACCTGTTTCCAGACATGGTCCCCTGTTCTGCACAGCTCAGTAGCCTCCTTCATATCCACCTCCTCTCCTGACTTGGGCCTTGGCTATGCAATGCTCATTCACACTTCACTCTTGCTGACAGAGTCTACCCTTCTTTCCATGCCCAGAAAAATACCCTATGAATGCCCTTCCACATTCTTGCCACCTGTCTAAATCTCAGATGTAGCCAAAAGCTACCAGCAACGGAACTTAAGGCATATTTATAAGAAAAACAAACCCAAACATGAAGAAAAAATATTGCAACTACCCTGAACTTTCCATGGCAGTCCTGATCTTAAGGAATTTTTTTTTTCTTTTCTAAATAAAGCTGATTTGTTAAACATGTAACTAAATGTGATTTTGGTTTTAGACCTTTCTTTAAATTTTTATATAAACACAGTCACAAATTAGAAGACATCCCTTGTCAGGACAGACATCTGCACTGAGAATTTGGAGAATATGATTCCTTCCCAGGAGAGGCTTTCCCCAGGTTTCTTCACCAACTTGTCTTGCCCCCTTCTCCTCAATCCTCAATATAGGAGAAATGCTACCTTCTCTATCTTTAACCCTCTCTTTCAGGTGATCTAAGCATATCAAGCCTGATTGCTACAGAGGCAGGCGGTCTGGAGTAAGTATGGTGATTTCTCTTTGAACCTTAGAGAATGCTGATTTTCTACAATCCAGAAGACTTGGCTAAACTATAATCCCTCTTCCTTTACCCCTGCCTACGCTACCCTAGATGGTTCTGAAAATAGTTGGCCTAATTTAGAGCATCTTGTCCTGGAGGTCAGCATTATGTACCACTATTTACTACTCTTGGTAATGAACCAGTTGCATACAAAGTTGCAGAATGTCAAAGGTAAAAGGGCTCTTATGAGATACTTGTCCAGTGTATCCCACATTCCACAGGTATGTGAACCACTTGGGGTACTTGTTACAAATACAAGCTCTGGGACTCCATTCTAGTTTCACTTCATTAGGATCTCCAGAACAGCAGCCAGAGAAATTCTATGTTTAAAAAGAATCTCCGTGATCTTTCATTTGGGGAAGTTCACAGTGCTTCTATAAATTTATTATGTATAGAATCACTGGAGGATCTTGTTAAAATTCAGTTTCTGATTTATGAGGTTTAGTGGGGGAGCAGATTCTGCATTTCTAACAAGTTACCCACTGAGGCTCCATGATCCTTATATGTAGACCATAACTTAAGTAACAAAAGATTATATTCAAATTCCTAATTATTCAGTAGAGGAGGTAACTTAGGCCCAGGAAAGAAAAGGAACTTGTCCACATTTACACTTGGGTAGAGGCAAATGTGGGATAGCTCTGGGAACTCCTGACTCCTAGACCAGTCTTCCTTTTGCATGGCCAGGCCTCTTACCATTATCGGGGACTAAAAGTTGCCCAGCTGCAGTAGCACTTTTTCCAATAAGAGGATACTTGAAAAAATTGTGCTTCTCAGTAATTAATGGACACTGGCAGGGAGAAGACAAAGAATAGGAGAGGAGTCAGAATTTACATTTCATTTTAATTGAAGAAATGAGCCAAGGTCCCCATACAAAGAGTTGGGGATAGAGGGTTAAGGTCACACCATGTCCTCATATGTCCTCTAGAAAAGAAATCCTAATCTAAATTAAAACAACCAATCAAGCAAAAATATAAAACACCAGCCAAAGTCTTGAGAAAGTGCTATAATAGAGGTGCTGCAAGGAGTCAAAAGAGCCTAGAGGAGGGGCTATCTGACTGTTGGGGTGATGAAGGCTGCTAGATATTGGAGTTTGAGTAATAAAGCATTAATGATGAAGAATGAGCTAAGAATTACTCTGCCCAGAATAAATCTTTAGTTTAATGGTCCCCTTCAGGCACAGGCTTCACCAAGGGAATGAAACTTGAGCTGGGGCTTACACAACAAATTGCAGTGTGTTAGGTAAAGAGAGGAGGGGTAGACAAGGGCATTCCAACCACAAAGACCAGTATGAAAAACAGGCAAAGAGGTATATACGATCCATGTCTAATGTGTGTGGTGATCAGAAAGCCCTCCAATGACGTGGAAGGACCTTGAATGCAGGGAACTAAGTAGATAAAGACCACATTGTCAAACAGGCAACATGCTACATGCTGTGCATAGTACTAGGCTCTGGGGCTGAAGAGACATGACCCCAGATGTCACAGAACACTAAGTCTTGTTAAGGTAGACAGTGATTATAACATAGTATATCAAGTGCTGTGACACATGAAATCATAAAATGGAAGGGAAATCTCATGGGGCACCTGTCAGAGGGTGTTAGCCCTCCCAGGGGAAGTGAAATTTTAGCTGAGACTTCAAGATGGATAAAAGTTAGCCAGGGAGAGGAAGACTGTTTCAGGCCAAGAGAAAAAGAATATGCGAAGGCCTTGAAAAAAAGCACTGTTTTGTTGGAGTAACTGAAAGAAGTCCAATATGGCTGAATGTGGAGTGTGATGGAGGGGAGGTGTTGAAAGATGACACCAGTGAGGCTGACAGAGGCCACACAATTTAGGACCTGTAAGCCACATGAAGGAGTATGAACTTCCCCCATGAAAAGTACCCAGAGAGTTATTAAAGAGTTGTAAGCAGGAGAGTGAGAGAAGCAGAAAAAAGTTGTATATAGATCAATCCTGCTATTGCTGTGTGGAGACTGGACTGGAGGGACCATGAGCAGGAGACAAGAAGTGCATTGGCAGTGGGGGAGGAGGAAATTCTTGATCCAGGCAAGGCAATAACTGATAACATCTTGGACAAAGGCAGTGGTAGGACAGATATGAAGGAGCTGAACTATTGGAGAGACATTTAGGAGGTGGACTCTATAGGGCTTGGTGAAAGATTAAATCTGTAGGAAGATGAGGGAGAAAGTGTTTCAGTTCTGGCTGGAAGAAAGTGAGTCAGATAATAGGAAAAACTGGAAAAACTGTAGTACAGGAAGAACTGAAGACCACTGAAAGACTTCATCAAAAAGACATGTTTTATGGCCTCCTGTAAGGTAGTTGCAGGCTGTCACAGAACCTAGGCTTCTTAAAGCATGGAGATACCAAAGGCAAATGGTCAGTGAGAGACTCCTCCTGTCCCTGTCCTTCAGTGCTGTACGGCCTCTGAATGCAATGCACCCTGGCTGGGCATGGCGATTTCTTCTGGCTGAAGAACTACCAATTGTGCAGTTCTCCCATGGTGTTTCAGGGACTGATCACATCACCACACATGTTTTATCCTGAACAAGATTTGCCAAGCCACAGCAGGAAGAATTGTGCTATGTTCATGCTTACAGAAAGGAAACTGGGGCTCAGAAAGGTGAAGTAGCCTGTCAGTGGTCATATAGCCAAGAAGTGATTGTCTGATGGTGTTTCCATTAGACCAATTTCCGTTCAGAGACATTTTGATGCATCACAAGGGCTTCATACTTTTTCCTGCCACTATGGCCACCATAAAATCAGAGTTTAAGCTGATCTTTGCCTGGGATGGCAAAGAGGTCACAAGTGGATTTGAGACTGGAGTGTTATAATACCCAAGACTGGTAATGCTGTTGGATGAGAAGGCAGATCTCACAGGAATGAAGAAAGCAGCAATAAAGTTGTATGGTATTAAAGAAAAATGGTACTTAGAATAGAGCATGTTCTTTCTAAGAAGCAGTCTAGAGCTAACAGGGTAAAGCGGTGTACAAAGAGGTTGAGGGGAGCATTACCAGGAAAACCGAAACTCAATAACCCATAACACAAAGGGCTTGGAAAAATTACCTAATGTGGCCTGCAAACCTGTGGGCATCATGCTTGCTGAGTGGAATTACAACTGAATTAGAGAACAATCAATCAGCATAACTAATGGAAGACTAGCATAAGAAGTCTTATAAACAAAGATTTACAGAAGAAGCCACATTGAGGCTGGTAGGAAGTGTGTAAATGCAAAAAGTGCTGGCCCTGCTCTCACAGACAGCAGCTGAGATTCTAAAGGGATATATCTGTGGGAGGTGCCCCTGAGAAGGATGGAGGGCTCAACCCCAAGCCAGGCTCTCCAATGCAGAGCACCAGATCTGAGAAGAGATACCCACATAACATCTGACTATGAAAACCAGTTAAGGGGAAGGGGAGAGAGTCTGCTAGAAACACAGACACCCTCTTAAAGAGCCAATGCACAAAATCTCATTCACAGCCACTCAACCTGGGCTTTGGTGAAGTGAGTGTGGAACAGACTAGAGTCATGTGAGGAGAGACTGGGGTTTGCTGCTCTGAGGAGGGAGCTAAAGAGACAGCAGCCAAGATCCCTGAGCTGGGTTCTACTCTCACATGACAAACACCATCTTCCTTGGGTGGAGCACTCCCCTTCATAATGCAACTGCCTGGGAAATGTAATAGCCCCATCTTCTGTACTCCCTGCTGTCCCATCTGAGGAATTTGCCCCCTGCTGAGGAGTCAGCTGCCTGGATTGGTATGTAGAGATCTGGGCAGACTCAGGGGGTGTCAGTAAGTGACTGTGTGGTTATGGGACAGACACTACCCCCTCCACCATACCCCAAATCTAACTGGCACCTCCACCTCACAGGAGACCCTCCAGCCCTCCACCGTTCCAACACTGCAGTCCCATCATGCAGAGGTAGGGCTCAGGAGAGAATCTGAGACAGGCTGAGTTTTGTGGATCTAAGCCTGGGGCATGTTTTTCCTTACACACCCAACCCATGCAGAGTCCTTTGTTTACACAACCAAACTTGCTCTTTTTGGGTCAGATAAACTCTGCCTCAGGCCTTACCCTGATGACTATAGCATACCTGCCTGATACATAAAAACAAACACAGAGGCATCCAAAATGGGAAGACAAAGAAACATGCCCCAAATAAAAGAACAGGAGAAATTTCCTTAAAAAAAAAAAAAAAAAAAAAAAAAAAGGACTAAATAAAATGAAGTCAAATAACTTAATAGCTACAAAGTTCAGAAAAAATGGTTACAAGAATGTTTAAGGAATTTCCTGAGAATGACAAGGAACTTAGTGAGAATGACAACAGCATGAAAAAGAATATAAAAACCAGTTAGAAATGAAGAATACAAGCTCTTAAGTGAAGAGTACACTGAAAGGAATAAAAAGTATGCTGAATGAAGTACAGGTTCGTATAAGTGATTTAGACAAGAAGGTAAATAAAAGCGCCCAATAAGAGCAGCAAAAAGAAAAACATATTTAAAAAATGACAATAGTTTAACTAAACTTTGATAGGCATGAAATACTCAACGTGATGAAAAGCAAGGACCTATAACCAAGGCTACTTCACCCAACAAAGTTATCATTTAAAACTGAGAAATAAAGACCTACTTAGAAAAGAAAGCACTGAAGGAATTCGTTACCACCAAACCAGTAAAACCAGTATTACAAGAAACGTTAAAGGGTCTTCCTGAAGAAAATGAAGGAGAAGGAGGAGGAAGAGAAGGAGAAACATAGTTAAAAGAATAAATTGACAATAAATATGCATATATCAAAAATCGCTTTATTTCTTTAAAATTTTATTTTATTGTTGTATTACATTCATCCCATTTTCTCCACTTTCTCTCCCCTTCCCCACCCTCCCATTTCCCCCAGCAAAGTCAATCCCACTTGTGTACATGTCCATGGGTCATCCATGCTAGTTCCTTGACTAAACTGCTCCCCTTCTTTGCCTCCTACTCCCTACTCCCCTCCACCCCTCCCCTCTATACACTGGAGGTCTGCTCCTTGTATTCATGTCTCTGGTTCTGTTTCGCTTGTTTGTTTTGTTTATTAGTCTCTTGTATTGGGTGAGATCATTTGGTATTTGTCTTTCAATGACTGGCTTATTTCACTAAGCATAATACACTCTAGTTCCATACATGTTGTTGCAAAAGGTAGGAGCTTCTTTCTTCTGGCCATGTAGTATTCCATTGTGTAAATGTACCAAATTTTTTTGATCCATTCATCCACAGATGGGCACTTAGGCTGTTCCAGCACTTGACTATTATAAATAGCACTGCTATGAACACAGCGTTACATAGGTTCTTCTGAATTGGTGTTTCAGGGTTCTTTGGGTATAATCCTAGTAGTGGAATAGCTAGATCAAAAGGCAGTTCCATTTTTAGTTTTTTAAGGAAGTTCCATGTTTTCCATAGTGAATGCACCAGTATGCATTCCCACTAACACCGGAGTGCATCAGAGTTCCCTGTTCTTCACATCCTCGCCAGCACTTGTTTGGTGAGTGCCATTTTGACAGGTGTGAGGTGGTATCTTATTGTGGTTTTAATTTGCATCTCTCTGATAGCTAGTGATGTTGAGCATTCTTTCATATGCCTTTGGGCCCTTTGTATGTCCTCCTCAGAGAGTTGTGTCTGTTCAGGTCCTTTGCCCATTTTTAATTGGTATGTCCGTCTCTCTGATGTTGAGTCGCATAAGTTCTTTTTACATTTTGGAGGTCAAACCCATGTCTGAGGCATCATTGGCAAATATGTTTTCCCATACAGTTGATTTCATTTTTAATTTTGCTGGTGTTTTCTTTAGCTGAACAGAAACTTTTCAGTTTAAAATAGTCCCATTTGTTTATGTGTTCCTTTATTTCCTTTGCCCTTGGAGAACTATCAGTGAAAATATTTCTGTGTAGGATACCTTAAATTTTACTGCTTATGCTTTCCACTGGACTTTTATTGTATCATGGCTCATGTTTAAGTCCTTTATCCATCTTGAGTTTATTCTGGTGTATGGTATAAGGTGGTGGTCTACTTTTATTTTATTTTTTTGCATGTCCCTGTCCAGTTCCCCCAACACAAATTGTTGAAGAGACTATTTTTACTCCATTTTATGTTCCTTCCCTCTTTGTCCAATTTTAATTGATCATAGAGTCCTGGGTTTATTTCTGGGCTCTCTATTCTGTTCCATTGATCTATATGTCTATTCTTATGCCAGTACCAGATTGTTTTGATTACAGTAGCCTTGTAGTATAGTTTGATGTCCAGTACTGTGATTCCTCCTACCTTGTTCTTTTTTTCTCAAGATTGTTGCGGTTATTCATGGTTGTTTTAGGCTCCATATAAATTTTTAGGGTATTTTTTCTATCTCTGTGAAGTACGCAATTTTAATTGGTATTGCATTGAATCTATAGATTGCTTTGGGTAATATGGACATTTTAATGATGTTAATTCTTCCCATCCATGAACATGGTATATGCTTCCATTTATTTGTATCTTCCTTCATTTCTTTCTTCAATGTTCTGTAGTTTTCTGAATAAAGGCCTTTTATCTCCAAGTTTATTCCTAAATACTTTATTTTTCTTGTTGCTATGGTAAATGAGATTTGTTTTCTAGCTTCTCTGATGTTTCATTATTGGTGTACAAAAATGCTTTTGATTTCTGAATATTGACTTTATATCCAGCCATTTTGCTAAATTTGCTTATTAGGTAGGGTAGATTTTTGATGAAGTCTATCAGACTTTTTATGTACATTATCATATCATCTGCAAATAATGACAGTTTGACTTCCTCCTTTCCAATCTGAATACCTTTGATTCCTTTATCTTGTCTGATAGTTATGGCTAGAACTTCTAAGACGATGTTGAACCAAAGTGGAGAAAGTGGACATCCTTGTCTTGTTCCTGATCATAGGGGAAAAGCTTTTAGTTTTTGCCTGTTGAATGTGATGTTGGCTGCATGTTTCTCATATACGGCCTTTATTGTGTTGAGTTATACTCCCTCTATTCCCATTTTGCTAAACATTTTTATCATAAATGGTTGCTGTAATTTATCAAACACTTTTTCCGCATCTATTGATATGATCATATGGTTTTTACCTTTCATTTTGTTTATGTGGTGTATTACATTTATTGATTTGTGAATATTGTACCAGATTTGCATCCCTGGGATATAGCCCACTTGATAATGGTGTATGATCTTTGTAATGTACTGCTGGATCCGGTTGGCCAATATTTTGTTGAGAATCTTAGCACTTATGTTCATCAGCAATATTGGCTTATAGTTTTTCTTAGTTGTGTCTTGCCCTGGTTTTGGGATTAGAATAATATTGGTCTCATAGAAAGAGTTTGGGAGTCTTCCCTCTTGTTGGATTTTTTGGAGTAGGTTGAGAAGGATAGGAGTTAATTCTTCTCTAAATGTTTGGTAAAATTTCCCTGTGTAGCCACCCAATCCGGGGCTCTTGTGCATTAGGTTTTTATTATTTTTTTTATTATTATTGCTTCAATTTCACTAGTTGTTATTGGTTTATTTTGGTAGGTTATACACTTCCAGAACTGTGTCCATTTCACCCAGGTTGTCACATTTCTTGTCACGTAGTTGTTTGTAATAATTGGTTTGTATTTCTGAAGTATCAGTTGTGATTTCTTCTCTGTCATTTCTGATTTTGTTTATTTGGGTCCTCTCTCTCTCTCTCTCTCTTTTTGATGAGTCTGGTTAAAGTTTTGCCAACTTCATTTATTGTTTTAAAGAACCAACTCCTAGGTTGCAAGCCAGGTCTCCAGCCAGATCCGTAGCTGGAGGCAGGTGAAAGGCAACCATACATAGACGTTTCTCTCCCTCTCTGCCTCTCTCCCTACCCCTTTCTAAAAATAATAAATAAAATCTTAAAAAAAAAGAAAAGAAAAGAAAAAAAAAAGAACCAGCTCCTGGACTTTTTGTTTCTTTGAATTGTAGTTTTAGTTTCTAAGTCATTTAAATATGCTCAGATCTCCATTATTTCCTTTCTTCTACTTTCTCTGGGCTTTGGTTGTTGTTGCTGTTTTAGGGCTTGCAGCTTTATGACTACGTTGTTGGTATAAGCTTCTTCTATCCTTTTTAGGTAGGCCTGTATCGTTATGAATTTCCCTCTGAGGACTGCCTTTGCTGTGTCCCATGGGTTTTGGGCTGTTGTGTATTCATTGTTATTTGTTCCCAGAAACTTTTTGATTTCATGTTTGATCTCATTGTTAACCCGTTCCTTACTTAATAAATAGCATGTTATTTAGTCTCCATGAATTAAAGTGTTTTTGTTTTTTCCCTTAAGGTTGATTTCTAGTTTCAAACCATTGTGATCTGAGAAGATGCTTGGTATCATTTCAATTTTCTTGTATTTGTGGAGGCTTGTCTTGTGACCTACCATGTGGTCCATATTTGAGAAAGTTCCATGTGCCTTTGAAAAAAATGTGTATTTTGCTTCTTTGGGGCAAAATGTTCTGTATATATCATTTAAGTCCATTTCATCTAGAGTGTTGTTCAATGCTACAATATCCTTGTTTTTTTGTTTTTTAAATTTAATTTTATTGTTTTGTATTACATCCATCCCATTTCCCCTCCCCACTTTCCCCTTCTCCACCCACCCACTCCCCTCCCTAAAGTCAACCCCACTTGTTGTCCATGTCCATGGTTCTTCCATACTAGTCCCTTGACTAAACTGCTCCCTTTCTTTGCCTCCTTCTCCCTCCTCCCCCTGTCTCTCCCCTCTGCCACTGAAAGTCTATTCATTGTATTCATGTATCTGGTTCTGTTTTGCTTGTTTGATTGTTTTGTTCATTAATGTTCTGTAATGGGTGAGATCATATGGTATCTGTCTTTCACTGACTAGCATATTTCACTAAGCATAACACTTTCTAGTTCCATCCATGTTGTTGCAAAGGATAAGAGTTCCTTCTTTCTTTCTGCTGTGTAGTATTCCATTGTGTAAAGGTACCAAAATGTTTTGATCCATTTATCCACTGATGGGTGTCTTTGTTTTGTCTTGTTTTGTTTTGTTTTTGATTGGGAGATCTGTCCATTGTTGATAATGGGGTATTAAAATCATCTACTATGAGTGTGTTGCTGTCCATATCCTACTTGAAGTCCTCCAAGATTTTCCTTA
Source organism: Noctilio leporinus (assembly GCA_004026585.1). Taxonomy (NCBI): domain Eukaryota; kingdom Metazoa; phylum Chordata; class Mammalia; order Chiroptera; family Noctilionidae; genus Noctilio; species Noctilio leporinus. Next base: position 46,778 of record PVIW01006771.1, on the reverse strand, counting down.
TATATTTGGGAGCTCCTATGTTGAGTGCATATATGTTTAGTAGGGTTATATCTTCTTGATGGATTGTTCACTTAAGTATTATGAAATGTCCTTCTTTCTTTTTATGGCCTTCATTGTAAAATCTATTTTGTCTGAAATAAGTGTTGCTCCCCCAGCCTTTTTTTCCTGTCCATTTGCTTGATATGTATTTTCCCATTCCTTCACTTTCAATCTGTGTAGATCTTTTGTTCTGAGGTGGGTCTCTTGAAGACAGCATATATGTCAGTCATGTTTTCTTATCCATTTAACTACTCTATGTCTTTTGATTGGAGCATTTAATATGTTTATATTTAAAGTTATTATTGATAGATACTTATTCATTGCCATTTCCCCCCTTTATACCTGTGTTCCTCTCTCTCTCTTTGTTTCTTCATCATTTTATTTTATTTTTTTTAAAGTAATTTTTTTTTAAAGATTTTATTTCATTATTTTTAGAAAGAGGGGAAGGGAGAGAGGCAGAGAGGGAGAGAGACATCAATGTATGGTTGCGTTTCACCTGCCTCCAGCCACAGACCTGACTGGAGACCTGGTTTGCAACCTGGTTATGTGCCCTGGCTGGGGAATCGAACCTGCGACCTTTGGGTTCGCAAGCCGGCGCCTTAGCCACTGTGCTACCAGCCAGGGCTCTTCATCATTTTAAAGCAACCCTTTAGCATCTCTTGCATTGCTGGTTTGGTGGAGATGTAATCTTTTAAACTTCTTTAGTCTGGGAAACTCCTTATTTCACCTTCCATTTTGAATGAGAGTATTCTTGGTTGTGGGCCCTTGTTTTCCATTACTTGGAATATTTTTTTCCCATTCCCTTCTGGCTTGTATTGTTTCTGTTGAGTAATCATTTGATAACCTTATCAGAGTCCCCTTATAAGTCGTTTGCTCTTTCTTTCTTGATGCTTTTAGGATTCTCTCCTTGTCTTTGATATGTGCCATAATAATTATTATGTGTCTTGGAGTGCATCTATTTGGGGTCATTCTCATTGGGACCCTCTGTGCTTCCTGAACTTGAGTAACATTTTCACTTATCAAGTTACGGAAATTTTCTATCATTACTGTTTTCAAATTTATTTTTATTTTTGTTGTATTACATTTATCCCCTTTTTATTCCCCTCTGCCTCCTTCCCTACCCACTATCATTACTTTTTTTCACAGGTTTTCCATTCCTTGTTTCTCTTGTCCTTCTGGTATCCCTATGATATGGATATTATTGCATTTCATGTTGTCCTTGTAGCCCTCTTAAAACCTCCTTTTCCTAGTTCAGTCTCTTTTCATTCTGTCACACTGTCTTGGAATATTTTAGTACATTGTCCTCCAGCTCGCTGATCTGATCTTCTGCTTACTTTAGCCTGATGTTGATTCCTTTTATTTTATTCTTTAGTTTGGAAAGTGTATTCTTCATTTACTCCTGGCTTTTATTGACAGTTTCTATGTCCTTTTTAATGCTGGTATAGTTCTCAATAAGTTCCTTGTAGCATCCCTAGAGTTCTTTGTAGTTCCCCTGGAGTTTGTAGTTTTATTTGAGGTTGCTGAGCTCATTGAGCTTCTCTATCATCATTATTTTGAATTCCATATCTGATAGTTTGCTTGCCTCTGTTTCATTTAACGATCTTTCTAGGGATTCTTCCTTTCCTTTAGGCGATGGACTGTTTTTTATTTTTCCCTCCCCATTTTTAAGTTTCCTTTCTTGTTTGATTTTGCTTTATAATTGGCTTTTGTGAGTTCCTCTCTTTGTGATGTGGCCCTCTGTCATATAGAGGTGTAGTAAGTTTACTTCATGGATTCAGCTCTGGTGAGGTGATATCATTCCATAGTCTGGGCCTAGTCAGCCTGTTGGAGCCAACCAGAGACACACTGTTTATTTCAGTGCCCTTCAGTTTTTAATTCAATTGATTTGTGCTCAGCTATCAGGTGTATGTACTGCTGGGCAGGATCGATTAGCTGTGTTGTAAGCCAATCAATCTATGATCAGTGGTCACTATAGTCACCACCGTGTAAGGCCAGTTAATTAAGTTGTAGTCCAATCAAACTGATCAGCTTCCAGGCTCAGGCACTGCTAGGCTGGACACACTGATTCAGTTGTTATGCTTTTGATCTGTGTTCAAACCACCAGGCTCAGATGCAGCTTAGCGGGACAGACTGATTCAGGTGTAAATTAATGAATCTGTGTTCAGCTGCCAGGCTCATGCCCTGCTGGCCTAGATAGAAAGGTTCAATTGTCATCCAATGGATCTGTGATCAGCTACCAGGCTCAGTTGTCACTGGGTTAGACTGTAAGATTCAATTGTAATCTAATGAGTCTGTGATCAATCTCCAGGCCCAGGTGTTGCTGGTTGAGACTGACCAACTCAGTTGTAAGCCAGTGAATCCATGATTAGCCACCAGGCTCATATGTCACTGGGTAGGACTGACTGACTGACCCAGCTGTAAGTCAGAGAGTTTGTAATCAGCCACCAGGCCCAGGCACTGCTGGGCAAAAAATACCATTTCAGGTGCAAATTATTGTATGTGTGCTCAACCACCAGACTTAGACATGGCAGGGCAGGAGAGATTTATTTATATGTAAATCAATGAATTGTGATCAGGCACCAGGCTCAGGTACCTCTGGGTGAGACAGACCAACTCAGTTGTGGACCAGTGAATCTACTGTCAGCCACCAGGCTCATATACCACTGTGTGAGACTGACTCACTGACCCAGCTGTGAGTCGGAGAGTTTGTAATCAGCTGCCAGGCCCAGGCACTGCTGGGCAAGAAATACCACTTCAGGTGCAAACTATTGTATCTGTGCTCAACTGTCATACTCAAACAGGGCAGGGTAGGAGAGATTTATTTAGATGTAAATCAATGAATTGTGATCAGGCGCCAGGCTCAGGCACCACTGGGCGGGGTGAACTGCTTCCAGTGGGTGGGGCTATGAGGACCCCTCATACGGAAGTTGCTTGGTGCAGCACAGTCCGCCTACGGTGTGGGCAATGAGTCAGCACTAGGATCCCTACAGCTGCTTCCCCACTTCTCTCCTCCAAGCCACCACCGCAAACTCCCCAAGCGTATCCGGTCCACTTTGCCTTTCCTCCACTGGAGCCCAAGGTAAGTGGGTGCCAATGTATTTTCACTGTAGTCACCTTAGTAGTTCTCTGTCTCTAGTGCTCTCTTAGGCTCGTAAACCCTCAGCTTTCTGCCCTTCTCAGCTGCATGCTGTTTTACTCTCGGCAGTATTGCTGTAGACTGGGAAAGTCATCTGGGGGACCAGAACCCACCCTTCTCAGGTGGAGCCCCCAGCTCCGTCCCTTCAGCTGCTGCCTCTGGTGGGGGCCCAGCCAGCTATCTCATGTTTCTGCAACTCCTGCCAGTCACATTGTGATGAAGCGGCCTCTTCTGTTCTGTCGGTGGTTATAAGACTTCTTTTCAACTGGAGTTCTGTTGGTAATTCCAGATGAGTTTTTCCCAATTAATTTGTAATTCCAGATGGGACCTGGGAGGAGATTGGTGTAGCTTCACTTACTCCTCTGCCATCTTGGTCCCCCATCCCGAAAATCATTTTAAATGTGAATGGATTAAATGTTCAAATCAGAAGATATAGGTAAATTACTAAGAAAACAAGACTCATATTTATGCTGTCTACAAGAGACCTATCTCAGAATGAGAGATGCATATGGACTAAAAGTCAAAGATGAAAAATGATATTTCATAAAATGGAAAGAAAGAAAAGCGGGGGCAGCAGTATTGTACCCGAGGAAGCAGATTTTAAAACAAAATATATACTAAGAGGGAAAGAAGGACACTACATAATGATAAAGAAATTCAGCAAGAATATATAACCCTTATAAGCATTAATGCACCTAATGTAGGAGCACCTAAATATGTGAAGCACATCTTGTTGGATATAAAGGAAGACTGTGACAGTAATATAATCACAATAGGGGCTTTTAACAACTCTGACAATAATGGATGGGTCTTCCAGACAGATGTATTTAATTGCTACCTTCAGAGAATTTCACCCCAAAACAGCAGAATATACATTCTTTCCAAGTGAACATGGAATATTTTTTAAGACAGACTACATGTTAGGCTACAAAACATGTCTCAATAAATTTAAGATGATTGAAATTATAAGGTCTATGCAGAAAAACTAGTGATTATTAATATAATGAGAACAGTTTGGGCAACATCAATATATATAACCTGGTAGCCAAAGAGAGTGAACTGGAATGCGCATGTGTGAACAATGATGACTTCACTGTATAGTCAGTGGGGGTAGTAGACATTGATGAGTGAGCATGTGTACCATGTGGCCATTGCATTCAAAATGACTGATCGTTAAGCTTAAACATTCCTCTGCAGAAACTATTTGGATGATTCAGAAGGCCACAGCGATGGGCAACTGGTGATGGTAGCCTGCTCATGCATCAAGTCTGCTGCAGAACTTTTTTGTGAGACATTAAATCACCCAGGTGACTCAGCCCCCTCTGTAGCCCTGATTTGGCACCTAGTGACTTCTGGCTTTTCCCAAAACTAAAGTCACCTTTGAAAGGGAAGAGGTTTCAGAGAATCAGTGAGATACAGGAAAATATGACGGTGTAGCTGATGGAGATTGGGAAAACTGTGTGAGGTCCCAAGGTGCCTATTTTGAAGGGGGACTGAGTTGTCATTATTCTGTGTACAATGTTTTTTGTATCTTGTATCTTCTTCAATAAATGTTTCCATTTTTTCATATTAAATGGATGGATCCTTTTTGGACAGACCTTGTCCTTTTTATAATGTTTTCTCATCATAATAGTATAAAGTTAAAAGTTAATCACAAGACAAAACCTAAAAAGCACATAGAGACATGGAGGCCAAATAACATGCCACTAAACAATAAATGGGTTGACAAGGAGATCAGGGGAAAAGACACCATGAAATAAAAGAAAAATAAACAAACAGGGCTACATTAAACTAAAAAGACTGCACAACAAAGGAAACCATCAACAGAATTAAAAGACAACCCACTGAATGGAAATGTATTTTCTCCAAAGACATATCTGATAAGTGGTTAATATCTAAAATTTATAAAGAACTTATAAAACTCCTTGTGAACCCAAAGGTCGCAGATTCAATTCTCAGCCAGGGCACATAACCAGCTTGCAAACCAGGTTGCAAGCCAGGCTGCCAGTCAGGTCCGTAGCTGGAGGCAGGTGAAAGTCAACCATACATTGATGTCTCTCTCCCTCTCTCTTCCCCTCTTTCTAAAGATAATAATTAAATCTTTAAAAATAAAGAACTTATAAAACTCAATGCCAACTCTCCCTGAACAATTCAATTAAAAAATAGGCAATGGACCTGAATAGACACTTATTCAAAGAAAATATACTGGTGGCCAATGGACATATGAAAAGATGCTCAACATCACTAATCATCAGAGAAATGCAAATTAAAGCCACAATGAGATATCACCTCACACCTGTCAAAATGATGACCATCAATAAATTAACAAACAACAAGTGTTGGTGAGGATGTAGAGAAAAGGGAGCCTCTGTGTACTATTGGTTGTGAAGGCAGATTGGTGCAGCTACTGTGGAAAATAGTATGGAGTTTCCTTAGAAAATTAAAAACAGGCCTGCCTTATGACCCAGCAATTCCATTTTTGGGAATATATCTGAAGAAACCCAAATCAGTAATTTGAAAGAATAGATTTAGTTCCCCTATGTTCATTGCAGTGTTATTTACAATAGTCAGTATTTGGAAACAGCCCAAGTGTTGTCTATCAATTGATAAATGGATAAAAAGAGCCATGGTATATTTAACCAGTGGAATACCACACAGTCATAAAAAGAAAGAAATCTTATCATTTACAACAGTATCAATGGACCTGGAGAGTATTATGCTAAATGAAAGAAGCCAGTTAGAGAAGGACAAGTACCATATGATTTCACTTACATGTGGAATCTAATGAACAAAATAAACAAAGGAACAAATTAAAAACTGACTCTTAGATACAGAGACCGGATGACAGCTGTCAGAGGGGAGGGGCATTGGGGGATGGTTGAAAAAGCTAAAGGGAGTAAGCAAAAAAAAAAAAAAAAAAAATATATATATATATATATATATATCCCATAAGCACAGATAACAGTATGGTGATTACCAGAGGGAAATGAGAATAGGGGAGGTAGAAGAGGGTAAAGAGGGGATAAATGATGATGGAAGGAAATTTTACTTGGTTTGGCAGACATACAGTGCAATATACAGATGCTGGTTATAGAATTGCACACCTGAAATGTATAATTGTATTAATCTATAAATTCAGTAAATAAATTTTTAAAAGAAAAATGTGAAAGGAGCAACAAAGGTCATAATCAACAGAGTGAAGAGGCAATCTCTGGCATGGAAAAAATATTTGGAAATCACACAAAGGGTTAATATCCAGAATATATAAACACCTACATCTCAACAACAATAACATGATCCAATTTAAAAATCAGCATAGGATTTGAATAGGCATTTCTCCAGAGAAGATATATGAATGGACAGAAAGCACATGAAATGAAGCCTAGTATCACCATCAGGGAAATGCAAATTGAAACCAGTGAGATACCACTTCATACCCATTAGGAAGGCTACTCTTGAAAATAAAAAAAAAGAAACAGAAAGTAGCCTAATGGTTATCAGCTAATGGTAGGGGGAAATGGAGTTGTTTAGAGGTTATAGAGTTTTAGTCATGCAAGATGAAAAAGTTCTGGAGATCTGTCTCACAACAATGTGAATATACTTATCATTACTCAAACATATACTTAAAATTGATTAAGATAGTAAATACTATGGCAATTTTACTAAAATTGCAATTTAAAAAATATGAGCTGGGTTCAATATTTCTGGCAGTTTCTTCTCTCTTTAGAAACTTTAGCTCTCTCATCCCCTGTTTTTCTGAGCTCTCCTAAGCCTCCTTCAGAAACCTTCTTCAGACAATGTCAAGAGTGGGAATGTTGCTCTGAGCAGGCCATTTCCAAACCTCCTCCCTTCCTCCCAGCCTGCAAATTCCTTCCTCCTTTGCTTATAGCCAATGGATATCCTCAGCCTCTTTCCAGTGTGCTCATGGAATGTGCATTCTCAGAGGTACTGGGTAAAGGGTGTTGATGAGAAGGAGAAAGGTGTAGACAGCTTGTTCTAGTTTCAAAAGTTATAAGGAGCTCTGCTCTTGTCCAGCATAGCATAACTGTAGATTTCAGGCAAGCCTGTGCTTCCTCTGAAACGTTCTTTCACTGCAGGTACAAAAACACAGTAAAGCAGGACCCTCCCTCCCGCCCCCCTAAAAAATGTGTCCATGAATGGCACTTTGTAAGGCAGTTAATGTATAACACTTTAGAAAGCTGGGCAGGGAGTATTTGTTTTTCCAACAAGAACCACATCAGGGGTGTCAGATGCTAATATTCCCAGGATTCTGTGGTCATAGTCTTTGACTCTGTAGCCAAATGTTTGCATCCAGACATGGAGACCAGTGATTTCCAACCTTTTCACCAACAAAGATCCCTTTTTTTACTTTTTCCCTTGTGGGTGCCACATTTGGAGAGATTTTTATCTAGCAGAGCTACATTTGTACTGGAATAATTCATTTTCCTAATTTTTTACTTATTCACATCTGCATGAGATAACCACACAAAACTAATATACATTATAGTCAAAAGCAAAGAAATATAATATTTCACTTAACTCCCTGTGGCTTTGTTTTGGCTGAATGCAAATTTTTATTCAACTTCTTAAATTAAAAAATAGCTTAAGGGCACTACTTACTATCTTTAGAGATTGAGAACCATCAGGACAAGTTATTGGGGGAGCATTATCCACTAAAATACTCTGACTCCCATGAATGACAAGTAGAACAGAATCTGGCCATTGGGAGGCTCCCTCCTTTACTTCTCTCATACTTTACTAGCTTAAGTGTTTTTCCTATGTAAACCCCCCCCCCCAAAAAAAAAAACAACAACAACAAAAAATAAAACCCAAAGATTGTTCCCAAAACAAAGATAATAAACATTTACCAAGTCCTTACCTAGCTGTTTGGTACCATGACATGACAAGTCTCAGACACAAAAGTCTGCCTGCTCCCAGGCCCTGTTCATCAGGTCTAAGGAAGACTCTCTAGATCAAGAACCTTTGGTCAGAGAGTGTCTTAGAGGCTTACCTAAACCAAGTGAACTTTACTACACTGATACAAATGTACATATATCTACGTGTCTGTCTACACTACTAAACAGAACTCCTCTTGAGGTCAAGAATTTTGTCTTTTTTTTTTTTGTATCTCTGTATATCCACTAACCAGTGAAGTGCTAGTGGAATGAATGACAGGGAGTACTGGGCTGTATGAGTAGTTGAATTCCTGGGAATGGAGGAGAGACTGTAAGCTCCTTAAGGTCAGACACTGTACTTATTCATTTCTGTGTTCCCAGAGCCTAGGTAGAGTGAACAGCACAGTGTGTTCATTCAATAAATACCTGTGTGAATGGATAAATAGGTGGATTCCGTAATGCAAGACCTGGTACTCAGGTTGGAAACCCATTCATGACCCATAGACCAGTTTTACAGGTACACAGATCAGGGGACACAAGTAGAACACCCTTCTCATCATTTATGTTTGTAACTCATCAATTAGTGCTGCAATGTCTCTGGCTGATTCTTGGCCACCACACTACCTTCTATGAGATTCAGTATAGCTCTCTTCTCTCCCTTCTCTCCCTCCTACCTCATCACTCTCCCACCTTGCCTTTGATTGCATATAAAAACCACATGCATCAGACTAATAAAAGTATATGGTTCAAAGCCCTGGTACCCCATTTTGGAAAGGGCACTGACCCTGCTATAAAAGAATCTCAGAAAGGATAAAGAATGAATGCAGCCTAGACATGTTTCTCCCTGTGGTGTCACTGGGTGTAATTTAAGCAGAGGCATTTGTGCAGTTGTTACACCCAGGCAAATGTGGGGAATGAAACAGTTGTCTGTGACTGATTTAAACTGTGGTTTTTGACAACTGTGCCCTGGATTGAAGTGTCCCATCTGTTAAATTTAGTGTCCAAGAGAGCTGTGAACATGAGCTCTAATAGCAGCAGTTTCCATTTTGTGGAGTAATTGACAACTCTGGAAATGTCTATCCCCAAGCAATATTAGGAATTTTCTCTGCATGTACGGCTGTTTAATTAATACAGTTATTCTTGGCAGGATACTAGAATGCAAAAACAAGGTGGGCAGAATGTGCAGAGGGCAGTATGGGCAATGGGACGGGGTATAAGTTCTTTTCAAATATTTAAGAAATAACCAGGATTATCTTTATGCCAAGGTCACCAAAATGCCCCCTTCTCCAATTTCTGCCTCAACATCCATTCTCACCCCATGCCCCCTTTCCCTAAGCCTGGAAATCCCCTGACAACCCCTGCTTCTAGCAAATGCATTTTAAGCCCCCATTTAATTTGAAATGTTATGAAGACATATCAACCATTAACATTTACTGTGAATTCGTCTATCAGATTTATGCTTGCCACATGATAGAGCCCTGAGAAAAAGTGATATGTTTTAGAATGGTAAAAGAAAAAGGGACTAGTAGTGACAAAAAAGGGTGCTTCCTAGGAATGGTGTTCCTGGGTGATACTTTGCCAATAGTAGAAGGTAAGAGTTCTACATGCAGAAGATAGGATGCAGCTATTAAAATCCAAGGAGAAAAAGAATACAATAAATTCAGGTGAAGAGACCATAGGCATACAATTTTGCCATATGTGGGCCTTTGTTCACCATCTCCATTCCAGAGGAGTTTGATATGAAAGAAGTTTCACTTATATTATCTATCCCTTGTGGTAGTCTTCCCAGCTGCCCCAGTCAACTAATCCATGATGGTCTCTACCACTATATTTGGCTAGGCAGGCTCCTGTGTCTACACATACTAGCTTTTGGAACTCATGTCAACTCCTAGCTCCTCCAAATTTAGACTCGACCCAGTCTGATCTCCCATTATTTGCCAATATGTAGTCTGAAACCCAGCCTCAACAGTTCTCCTCACCGTTCTCCCCTGAATCCCATCCCCAACACACAGTACATTTCCACCTGACTGACTCAAGGCCTTAAGCTTTACAGAGATCTCTCTCCCCTCTGCTCCAAATGCTTACTTTCTCTCAAGACAATAATATCCTTTCAGGTGTAGCTCAAGTGTCATCAGTTGCACAAAGAATTTCTTAACAACTCTGAATTTCACAAGTGGAACAAAAATTTAAAATGTACAATCTAATGTGGCATGTAGACAAGAAAATAGACAATCACAATAAAAGTATGATGAATGGAGTACCTAGGCTCAAATCTTGGTTATGCTACTTACTAGATGCTTAACTATAGATAAATCATTCAATCTATTGAAACCTCAGTTTCTTCATCTATAAAATAGGAAAATTAACAGTGCTTACCTAATTTGGCTAATTGCAAAATTAAATGAAATAATGTGTGTAAAGCTCCTGGCATAGTGGTACTTCCTTTTGCTCCAGGGCCTTATATATAATACAACAGTCAGTAAGGACTGATGGAGAGTTTGTCCCTGTTTCTTTAGTCTGAAGATTCTGTCTGGAAAAGCTTTGATATAGAAGCAAAATTACATAGCTTGAGCAAAGTGCCTCTGGGTTGGAGAAGAGTGAATGCCTATAGGAGTATTGGGCAAGGAAGAGGCCTAACTTCCTGGTAGAGGTGAGACTGAAGGAGCTATTTGGAAATGAACAGGTGATAACTACATTGGTTAAAGGTCAATTTGGATGAAGTACCACATGGTAGATAACAATATCTCCTTAGCTCTGGAAGGAGAAAGAGGGAGAAGGAGAAATATACTCAAACCCCTTCCCCTCTGCATACATTCTGTAAGACACAGACTACAGAAATTTTAGATTATTTCTTATTGAGGACAGGCAATACTACTCACTTTAGGGAAAGCAAGAAGCTAATTGCTGTGGACCCTCATGATAAGATAGTCCCCAGATCACATTTTCTCCATTATAAAGCCCTTGGTGCCCCCTTTCACTCCCTCTACCCTTACCACCTATTCTTAGGGCAGATGTGTCCAATCACATGAAAATTCAGCATTCAGAAGAGCACTTCTGAGGTCAGAATCACAAAATATTTTACCAAGGCTTGCAGCAACTTAGATGCCTTCAAAAATTGATCCTCATTATAAGTATGTGGCATGTTAAGTGTTCTTATTCATTCTGTCCCATGGCCCTGTAGCTTTAGGAAGTTAAACTCTCCAAGTAGGGTTCTAGCTAAATAGGAATAACCATGCTGAGAATCTTTTAGTCAGAGGAAGCAGTGATATCACCAACCCTTGAAACCTACAACATGACCTCTCCCAAGGTCCCTGTTCTTGGGCATAACCACCTACTGGCATCAAGGCATCAAGAAAAGTTGTGTGGCCTTTGCCTGACATCTAACAACTGAGGTTCACTTAGGGAAGGAGTCTCCAAAGGGATGAGGCAATAGCCTGTTGCAGCCTATTCCCAGAGTGGTCCTTGTATAAATAGCCTCACCAATTCGGAAAGTGTTTGTGTATTCCTAAGGGTGTCTCAGAATTTAAAAGCCTCTAGGGAGAGGTAGGGAAGGAAGGAAGAAGTTTAATAAAAATGCCTCTGGACCCCAAATATGTGCCCAACTAACTGCTAATATGGCACAAAGGAACTGGCCAGGCCCTGCCATCAAAAGGCTTGAGTTTGAATGTCACCTCTGCTATGGAGAGACCCATCTTATTTTTGTGAAAATGAAATGTGGCAATATACAGGAAGCACATCACACACGATATATAATCAATCAAAGTTAGTTGAATCAGAAGGGCTAAGAATAATTTGCTTTCTGTGCTTGGAACATCAGTTCATTTGGAGGGCAGTGTCATTCTCTAAACCTGAATTCTCAGTGTCCAAATAGGGCAGAACATCTATTGTTTTTGTAATCCTTTCCCTTTGCTATCTACTTAATGGAGCACACATTAGGAATGGCTACCAGCCTGATCTTCTTGCCAGTGGGCACCCAGGATTTTCCAGTCTGTCTTCTGACTCTGCATTCCACCCTCCTCCCTCTCTTGGTCTATATCTGATATTCACTGCAGCAATGCAATCAAGTTAGCGGGGATTTTCCAAGTGCCCAGAACTGTGACTCCACAATGAATAGATCCCACAGGGTCACCCAGACCAGCAAGCAGGGTCTGGAAAAGGGTGTTGGTCTGCTGCAGATGTGAAGATTTAGCAGAAATATTAACTGGGGCCAGGACTTGTGTAGTCAGTCACATAGGATGCAGTGTTTATAGAGGCCCCATGACTAGTTTAATACTCTGCAATCACTTTCTTGAAATTCCTTACACATTTTAAACAAGAGGCCCTGCATTTTCATTTTGCACTGGGCCTCACATATTATGTAGCTGTTTCTGGCTGAGGCCCATTGTAGTCAGGTTTCTGGGAGCAGATTTAAGTCTCCCAGAAAAGGGCAGAGGAACCTACAGAGTTACAGCCTTGAATAAAACGCCCCCATGCGTGAAATCTGTTCCTTTGAATTTCCACCACCTTCAAGTCTTGGCTACACTGCTGACATCTACCAGACCACCACAGCTTCATCTATCACAAGTGATTTTTGCCTGAGTAGACTGAATATATTTGAAGTATATATAGGGTGTGTGCGATCAATTGGCGAAATTTTAGTAAACAACATACCACAAAAGTGTTATATTTATAATAAATTTATTCTTATATGTAAATATATAAACAGAGTCATTATTTTTTTAATTGTTCAGAAAGGTCTCCATTTGCTGCAATAATAAACCTGATTGGACTTCAGAATCTTGAGCACACTTTAATTAACTTTTAATTAACTTCTCTTTATCCATGGACATCATCATGTTTTCAATCTTAGCTTTAACAGCCTCTTTATTGGAATGAGGTTGTTCATTAACTTCTCTCTCACAAATGCTCCATACATAATAGTTTAAAAGGTTTGCATCTGGTGAACTAGGGAGTCAGATTTCCTTTGACCAGAATTCAGGAATGTTGACACTGAGACATTCTTTCACCTTTTTGGCTTTTTGTGCTGGTGCACCATCTTATTGGAAGATAAAATGACATCCATTTGGGACTTGCTTTATCCACAGTACTACTTCTCTCAAAATGTCGAGGGAAACATTAGCAGTCAATTTTGAGCCTTGTAAAGACAAATGAGGGGTCATGATATCTCCATTGCTGACAACAACTAACACCATCACTGAAGCAGGAAATTTCATTTTCATGACAATTGGGACTTCATTAAGATTCTCACAGAGCCACCTGTTGTTTCTTCTTTGATCCTGCTGAAACAACTTTTCATCTGAGAAGAAAATCAGAGGTTTTTTTTTTTTTTTTTTTTTCCTTTGGGATTTTTCAATGTTGTTAGCAGTTTCCTTGCTTTTTCAAAGTGCCTTTTCCTTTGCCTTCTGTGTCGTAAACTGGCCTGTTCTAAGAATATTCAATCTGTATCTGATATCTTCATCAATAATATTGGGAACCATTGCATCCAACATCTGCAATTCTCTTGCTAGGGATTTCAGTGACTTTCCTGGATCTTCATTGATGATCTCCTGTACTCTGTGTACAATATCTGGACTTTTGCAATCCTTGCGTACCTTATGTGTTTTCTTTGGTGTGGTAACATCAGGATCAGCATCATACACCTTCTTCACGTTGTAAATTGTAGGTAAAGGGATGTTATTGAAGTCTGCAATTTCCTTAGCAGTTTGCCCTGCACACAGTCCAGAAATTATGGTTGCTCTAACATGGTATTCCTTCAACATCATGGTTGCTCTCAGAATTTAATACTTTACATCTGAAACAATGATGTTAAATCATAACCTTAGAAACAGTTTTTCAAAATTAATAAGAAGCACATGAAATGAGATGCAATGTTATTGTCCATTCATTGCGCTCAGCCTGTATAAATAAACCTTCCCAATGCATACAATCTCTTTTCTTTTGAAATGTTTGAGATAATTGTAGATCCTCATGCAGTTATAAGAAATAGTACAGTACAGCTGTGGTTGGTATGGCTCAGTGGATTGGCACCAGCCTGCCAACCCAAAGGTCACTGGTGCAATTCCCAGTCAGGGCACATAACCAGGTTGCAAGCCAGGTATCCAGCCAAGTCCTTCGCTGGAGGCAGGAGAAAGACAGCCATACATTAATGCTTTTCTCCCTTTCTTCCTCCCTCTCAGCCATTATCTCTGAAAATAATAAATAAAATGTTTAAAAAAAAAAAAGCAGTACAGAGAGATCCCGAATACCCTTTCCCAAGTGTTCCCAATGCTAATGTTTTATAAAAGTCTAGTGTATCATAACCAAGATATTGATATTGATACAATTTACCAATTTTAATCAGATTTTCTATTTTTACAGTGATTTTTGTGCATTTCATTCTATATAATTTTGTCATGCTTGGGTTTCTGTATTCACCAATACAGTAAGGTGCTGAACAGTGCCATTATCTCAAGGGTCATTTGGGGTGTTAGCCTATCATAACTGCACACTTCCCTTCCCACCAGGGTTAGACACTAATATGTTATCCATTTCTCAAATGAGCACATCTGTTTTAGTTGTAGGTTTTGGTTATTATAAATATCACCTCTATTTTTGTCCATGTATTCTTCTCGTGAATTCTTAGCCACCTAGATGAGCTAACAAAATAATATTTGTCAAGAAAAGTCTTCAAATTCCCCATCAGTCAATGGCTATTTTCAATTTAGAGGCAACACAGTCTATGAGAAAGCTGGAGGACTTTGATGTTGGAAGAATTTGTGTGTGTGTGTGTGTTTAAATAGGACTTCATTATTTCTTTCTTGTGTGGCCCAAGGCTAGTTACTTAACACCTCACCACCATCACTCCACTCTCTACCTGCATCTCCCTATCTCTGTTAACTGGGAAAAATAATACTTCTGTGCAGAGCTGTTTCTGTGAAGATTAAATTAGATAGTACATGAAAGCACTCAGTACTTTGGGGCTTCCCATGGTCCTTTTTTTCTCCGCACCAGCAGAAGAGAGGGAATGGTTTTAAAATAGTAAAAAGTCAAAATTGTAAATTTTTAAAATATAGTTTTAATACTCCTAAGTAAGTGTAGTGAAGGGAAACATAATACAAGAATGATTATGAAACCAGGATTTCAAAATGAGCTTAATAAGACTACCTAAAGACTCTGGGGTGTGGGATGAGAAAGCTTCTCTTAACCAAGTCAAACAAGACATTATTTTATCCTCCACTTCCTTTCCCAACATGGAGGAAGCATAATTAATTTAGCAACTCTTCTTTCAAGATTAAGCCATAACAAGCTATAGCCTCTCTTAGTCCAATTTCTCAAAAATCCTAAATTAGTGAAGCCAGATGAATGACATTTTGCTGGGATTGAGAAAGATTCCTTTCTTCTCCTACCACCACATCCTCTGTTAGAAATTCTTTGTAATTTTGTTTTCAACCTGCTCCCCAATCTTCAGTTCACTCTCAGGGTTGGCTACAGCTCAGGCTGCCTCCAACCATTTTTGTTCTAATTCTATAAGCTTTCCTAGAACTCAAAGGACTGTTTATGGCTGTGTAGCTATGGCAAGGAGATACTATCATTTCCTTCAGACCTCCCCTGTTTTTCAAGTTTTGAAATCCCATAAGTAGTTCTACTTGGTTTTCTTTTTCTTTTTTTTTAATAGTAAATATCTTTCTTTTTTAAACAAGATTTTATTTATTATTTTTAGAAAGAGGGGAAGGAAGAGAGGCAGAGAGGGAGAGAAACATCAATGTATGGTTGCCTTTCACCTGCCTCCAGCCACAGACCTGGCTAGAGACCTGGCTTGCAACCTGGTTATGTGCCCTGGCTGGGAATCGAGCCAGCAACCTTTGGGGTCGCAAGCTAGCGCCTTATCCACTGTGCTATCAGCCAGGGCTTCTACTTGATTTTCTAAGCACATTCTGTGAATGTGTGATGGGTCCATCTCAGGGTCTCTTGCTAAGTTGTTACTGACTTCCATTTTAAGTGTTTCTGGAATCCATTGCCAAATACTTACTACACATCTACTTACTGCTTCACCCTGTGCTTCACACTACAGGGAGTGCAAAAGCCAGAGCCAATGTCTTTAACCCACTGGAGGTTGAGGCTGATCTGAGAAATACAAAGTCTTTTCTTAACTATTATATATATTGAGTACATAGGTTCAAGGTTATGAATTACTTGAACGTTGTGGTTGAACATTAACATTACTCATGTACAAATGAGTATGTACCTGATATATGTAACAATATTTAAGAAAAGACTTCGTATTTCTCAGATCATCCAGTGACCTTCACAGGGTTAAGGAATTTACAGGTTGAGGAAACCCAAGTACACATATGAAACACTCGGAGAATGATTAACTAGAACCCCATGGGATATGATACTGTTTATGTCCTTACCTACTTTTGCCTGGTACCCAATGCTCAGTTTTCTGGGGATGACCCTCAGCTACAGTGTATTCTTAAGGCTCAGATGGCATCTGTAGCCAAAGCATCATCCCCAGCCGATCTTTGCCAGTCTTGAGTTCTCTATCCCAGCAGCAGCCATTGGTGGTTATGTCCCTGAAAATTTTGTCCAGCTCTGAGAAATGGAACACAAAGACCAGCTAAACCAGCAGCAAAGAGTAGTGGTGAAACCAGTCATGAAAGATGACTAAACTGACATCTCATAGTGGAGGAAGGGCTTTGCTGAATAAGCAGAGGAGTATAGATTTGATAATAGAGATTAGAAATTACTATAACCATATATTTAAATTATTAGCAACAGAGGTTTCCTTTGACAAATATCAAGCATGAGAGACCTTTGTTTGAAAAGGCAAATGAGTTGCTTTCCTTAATTAAAGGAAATTCTGCCGACAGTCTAGTAAAGTATTTTGTTTTAACTAGGCCAACAGGGAGGATGTCCAATTTACCCCCTTCCAAAATCTTGGTTGAACTATGCCCCATAGTGGCCCAAGGCTATTTGCTTTGGAATCTGACAGTCCATCCTCTTCCATGGCTTCTGTTCACACTCTCACTGGCCTTGGGGGATTGTAAAGTCAAAAGAGGCAGGGATGGCAGTTAGCTGGCCAAAACCAGATGGGGCTGCCCCACAGCCGCACTACACTGATGTGCAGCAACCCAACACACACACACACACACACACACACACACACACCCCCCGTACAGCTGACTTTTCCCCATGGCAGAGCTTGATTTTATAGTCTAGGGCTGGGCAAGTGATTGTGTAGGGATCAGGCTGGTGGATACAATAGAGCTGAACCTGAGACTTGGGTCAAGGCTGAGATGGAATTAATCAGAGTCTAAGCCACCAGTTTGCTCATAAATCCTGGGCTACTGGATCAAAAGGCTCCCTACCACTATCCCCACAAACTTTTCAAGGAGATCAAAACTTTTACATAAATAAATGTAACACTTTTTCCAGAATATGAAACAAACAAAAACAATACAGACTGAAAACTTTCACCAAATAAACAGATGGCTGTTCTTTAACTCACTGAGGGCTGATTTTCTGTCTCATTGCTCACAACTATATATGTTCAGGACCTAGCATAGTACCTGGGACACAGTAGGAGTTCAGTAAATACTTAATGAATGAATAAATGAATCACAGTAATAATAATTGTTGAGACCCATTTTTACACCGGGCAGTGTTCTAAATACATGTCTTAACTAGCTGACTGAATTCTCACCACTTTCTGAAGTGGACCTATTAATACTTCTCACCTCTTTCTTAAGTGGGCCTATTAATACTCCCATTTTATAAAACAGGAAAGCAAGGCTCCCAAGGGCTGTGCCTTGCCCAAGGGTATACAAATAGTAAACAATAGAGGAATGAACTGCTACTAGCAGGGAAGGCAGGATGATCCTAGAAATCTTTTGACCATTCATGATCTTTTAGTATTGACAATTATCAAACAAGTGTACTATGAGGCAGACAGAAGGCCTTTATTATTTCACCTGCCTAGGATCCTATCTTCAATCTCCTCTATCATCTTACCATATATGCACACATCACTTCTTTCTTCACATGGAAATCCTACTCATTATTAAAGATCCAGTTAAAATTTTCATCTCCTTTACTAAGCCTGCACTGACTACTCTTGCTAGAAGAGCTCTTTCTCTCTCTTTAGAACTCATATAGCACCCATGGGGCATATCACTATTTGCTTCTTGAAACCTACATAGCATGCTGGTTAAGAGGCAGAGTTTAGAGTCATACAGGTTGGGATTTAAATTTAGCGCTGCCAATTTATGAAGTGTGTGACTGTGGGCACGTTACTTAACCTCTCCATCAGGAGCATGATCTTTGAACAACTGGAAAGAGAACTAAAGCCCAAGATAGTTGAGGGGATAATAAGAGCACATAGCTTCCTTCACTAAGTCAAGTTTCCAGGTGCAGACAAATTACATCTGAGGCTACTAAGAGAACATGCAGACGTAATCATAGAGCCAGTCTTAGTAACCTTTGAGAAATTATGGCAAAACGAGAGATGCAAAGCTGACAAACATTGTTCAAATTTTTAGTGAAAGCGGGTAGTGGTTTTGCAGGATACAAAATATTGATCTTGAAAACTGTTGACTAGTGAACATGGCCTTAGTCTTTGACAAAAGTATAGCATGCACAATTAAGCAGACCATTTTGGGGGCTTTACAAAAGGAGTGGAAACCACTAAGGATAAGCATAAGCTCGTTAAAAGCAAGTCATGCTTAACTAAGTGCATTTCCTTTTCTAAATGAGTATCTATGAAAAATCCTATAGTATCCTCATGCAGAAGATGGAAAAAATAGGAGCTGGGTAGTAGCAGAAGTAAATGAATTGCCTCAAGTTTGAATAACTTTATTTAAAATGATCAGTAATAAGGAGAGGGCTTTAAGGTTATACTATGGTATCCTATCCTGTACATCAGATCATCTTGCTAATCTGGTTAATCAATATACAGATGAAAGAAACTAGGTAATATAGAGCAGGCATTCTCAATGGGAGTGATATCATCACATAAAGAACAAAAATTGTTCCTTTTTTAAATTTTATTTTATTGTTGTATTACATTCATCTCATTTTTACCCCTCTGCTCTCCCCTTCCCCACCCTCCCTATCCCCCACCCCGAGTTAATCCCACATGTTGTCCATGTCCCCGGGTCATCCATGCTACTTCCTTGACCAAACCCTTCCTCTTCTTTGCCTTCTTCTCCCTTGTCCCCTCTGCTCACTGAAAGTCTGTTCCTTCTATTCATGTCAATGGTTCTGTTTTGCTTACTTGTTTGTTTGTTCATTAGTCCCCTGTATTAAGTGAAAACATATGGTATTTAACTTTTGCTGCCTGGCTTATTTCACTAAACATGATTCTCTCCAGTTCCATCCATGCTGTTACAAATGGTAGGAGTTCTCCCTTTCTTTCTGTTGCATAGAACTTCATTGTGTAACATTGTGTAAATGTACCAAAGTTTTTGGATCCAATCATCCACTGAAGGGCATTTAGGTTGTTTCCAATGCTTGGCTATTGTAAATACCGCTGCTATGAACATAAGGGTGCATAGGTTCTTCTGAATTGGTGTTTCATGATTCTTCCTGTAAAAGCCTAGCTGTGGAATCACTGGGTCATAAGGCAGTTCTATTGTTAGATTTTTGGAGAAATTCCATAATATTTTCCATAGTGGCTTCACCAGTCTGCATTCCCACCAACAATGCACTGGGGTTCCCTTTTTTCCACATCCTCACCAGCACTTTTTGTTTGTTGACTTGTTGATGATGGCCATTCTGACAGGTGTGAGGTGGTATTTCATTGTGGTTTTAATTTGCATCTCTCTGATGGTTAGTGATGTTGAGCATTCGTTCATGTGCCTATGGCCCCTTTGTATGTCCCCCTTGGGGAAGTGTTTGTTCAGGTCCTTTGTCTATTTTTAAATTGGGTTGTCTTTCTGGTGTTAAGTCATATTAGTTCTTTACATATTTTGGAGATCAAACCCTTGTCTGAGGTATCATTGGCAAATGTTTTCCCATATGGTTGGTTCCATTTTTATTTTGTTGACGTTTTCTTTAGCTGAGTAGAAACTTTTCAGTTTGATGTAGTCCTATTTGTTTATTTGTTTTTTTATTTCCCTTGCCCTGGGAGCTATATCAGTGAAAATTTTGCTGCGGGGGATATCTGAGCTTTTTTTTTTTTTTTTTGTCTATGTTTTCTTCTAGGGCTTTTATGGTAACAATGTTTATGTTTTAAGTCGTTTATCCATCTTGAGCTTATTCTGGTGTATGGTGTAAGTTGGAGGACTAGTTTCAATTTTTTGCATGTGCCTATCCAGTTCTCCCAATACCACTTGTTGAAGAGGCTATTTGCACTCCATTTTATGTTCCTTCCCCCTTTGTTTAATATTAGTTGCCCATGGAATCCTGGGTTTATTTCTGAGCTCTCTATTCTGTTCCATTGAACTGTTTGTCTGTTTTTGTGACAGTACCAGACTATTTTGATTACTATGGCTTTGTAATATAGTTTGCTATCTGGTATTGTGATTGTTCCTACTTTGTTCTTCTTTCTCAAGATTGCTGTAGCTAATTGGGGTCATTTATGACTCCATATGACTTTATAAAGTATTTCTTTTAATTCTGTGAAATATGATGTTGGTATTTTATTTAATCATTTATTTATTGTTTTTAAATATCTTATTATTTCCAGAGAATAAAGCAGGGAGGGAGGAAGAAAGGGAAAGAAGTATCAATGTGTAGTTGCCTTTCACCTGCCTCCATCTAAGAACCTAGCTGGAGACCTGGCTTGCAACCTGGTTATGTGCACTGGCTGTGGAATTGAACTAGCAACTTTTGGGTTCATAGGCCAGTGCTAATCCACTGAGTAACACCAGCCAGGGCTTGACCTTGGTATTTTAATAGGGATTGCGTTGAATCTATAGATAGCTTTGGGTAGTATGCACATTTTAATAATGTTAATTCTTCCCATTTATGAGCATGGTATATGATTCCATTTATTTGTATCTTCCTTAATTTTTTCTTCAGTGTTCTGTAGTTTTCCAAGTTCTGCAGGTCTTTTATCTCCTTGGCTAAATTTATTCCTAGGTACTTTATGTTTTTGGTTGCTATAGTATATGAAATTTGTTTTTTAGTTTCTCTGGTGTTTCATTGTTGGTGTATAACAATGCCTTCTATTTCTGGGTATTGACTTTGTATCCAGCTATTTTGCTAAATTCACTTATAAGGTTGAGTAGATTTTTAGTGGAGTCTATAGGGTTTTCTATGTATGCTATCATGTCATCTGCAAATAATGACAGTTTTACTTCCTCCTTTGCAATTTGGATGCCTTTGATTCCTTTTTTTTTTTTTTTTTTTTCGGTATGATTGCTATGGACAGAACTTCCAAGACTATGTTGAATAGAAGTGGGGAGAGTGGACACCCTTGTCTTGTTCCTGATTTTAAGGGAAAGGCTTTCAGTTTTTGCCCATTGAGAATAATGTATAGCTGCAGGTTTCTCATATATGGCTTTTATGTTGAGGTGTGCTCCCTCTATTCCCATCTTGCTGAGCATTTTTATAATAGAAGGGTCTTGGACTATCAAATGCTGTGTTGGCATTGATTGATTTGATCACACAGTTTTTGTCTTACAGCTTGTTTATATGGTGTATTACATTTATTGAGTTCCAAATATTGTACCATCCTTATATCCCTGAGACAAATCCCACTTGCTCATGGTATATGATTTTTTAAATATATTGCTGGATCCAGTTTGCCAATATTTTGTTGAAAATTTTCACATCTATGTTCATCACAGATATTGGCCTGTAGTTTTCTTTCTTTGTTGGGCCTTGACCTGGTTTTGGGATTAGAGTAACACTAGCCTCATAAAGAGTTTGGAAGTCTTCCCTCTTCTCAGATATTTTGGAATAGTTTGAGAAGGATGGGAGTTAGTTCTTCCCTAAATGTTCCATAAAATTCCCCTGTGTAGCCATCTGGTCCAGGGCTCTTGTGCTTTGGGAGATTTTTTATTAGTGCTTCCATTTTACTAGTTGTTATTGGTCTTTTCAGGCTTTCTGCTTCTTCTTGATTCAGTTTTGGTAGGTTATACATTTCCAGAAATGTGTCCATTTCACCCAGGTAGTCAAATTTCTTGTCATATAGTTAGTTGTATGTAGTAATTTCTTAAAAGTATTTGTATTTCTGTGGTATCTGTTGTGATTACTCCTGTCATTTCTGATTTTGTTTATTTGGGTCCTCTCTCTTTTTTTCTTGATGAGTCTGGTTAAAGGCTTGTCAATTTTGTTTATCTTTTCAAAGAACCAGCTCCATCCTTTGAATTGTGGTTTTAGTCTCTATGTTGTTTAATTCTGCTTTGAAAATCTTGATAATTTCCTTCCTTCTGCTTGCTCTAGGCTTTGTTGTTGCTCTTCTAGTTCTTGAAGCTTTATGGATGGGTTGTTTGTATGAATTTCTTCTTGCCTTTTTAGGTAGGCCCGTATTGCTATGAATTTCCCCCTGAGGACTGCCTTTGCTGTGTCCCATATGTTTTGGGGTGGTGTGAATTCATTATCATTTGTTCCCAGAAACTTTTGATTTCTTCTTTGATCTCATTGTTAACCATTCATTACTTCATAGCATGGTATTCAGTCTCCATGAGTTATGTTTTTAGATTTTTTCCTTGAGGTTGGTTTCTAGTTTCAAGCCATTGTGATCTGAGGAGATGCTTGGTATGATTTCAGTTTTCTTGAATTTGTGGAGGCTTGTCTTGTTTCCTACTGTGTGGCCTATCTTTGAGAATATTCCATGTGCATTAGAAAAGAATGTGTAGTGGGGAGGGGGACAGAGGGGAGCAAAAAGGGGATGGATGTAATACAACAACAATAATTTTTTTTTTTTTTTAAAAGAAAAGGATGTGTATTTTGCTTCTTTGGGTTGAAAAGTTCTGTATATGTCAGTTAAGTCCATTTCGTCTAGAGTGTTGTTCATTGCTACAATATCCTTGGCATTTTTTTTTATTGGAATCTCTGTCCATTGTCGATAATAGGGTATTAAAATCCTCTACTATTAGTGTGTTGCGTCTATATCCTTCTTGAAGTCCTCCAAGATTTTCCTTATATATTTGGGTGCTCCTATGTTGGGTACATATATGTTTATAATGGTTATGTCTTCTTGATGAATTGTTCCCTTAAGTATTGTGAAATGCCCTTCATTGTGTCTTTTTATGGCCTTCATTATGAAATCTCTTTTTTCTGATATAAGCATTGCTACCCCAGCCTTTTTTTCATGTCCATTTGCTTGAAATATATTTATCCATCCCTTCACTTTCAGTCTGTGTTGATCTTTTGTTCTGAGGTGGTTCTCTTGAAGACAGCATATATGTGGGTCATGTTTTCTTATCCATTCAGCTACCCTATGTCTTTTTATTTAATCCATTCATGTTTAAGGTTATTATTGAGAGATACTTCTTCATTGACATTTTCCCCCTTTATTCCTGTATTCCCTTTTTTTTTGTTTCATCATCTTTTTAAAGTAGGCCTTTTAGCATCTCTTGCAGTGCTGGTTTGGTGGAGTATATTCTTTTAGCCTTCTTTTGTCTGGGAAACTCCTTATTTCACCTTCCATTTTGAATGAGAATCTTGCTGGATAGAGTATTCTTGGTTGCAGGCCTTTGTTTTTCATTACTTGGGGTATTTTTTGCCATTCCCTTCTGGCTTGTATTGTTTCTGTTGAGAAATTATTTGATAATTTTATCTGAGCCCCCTTAGATGTTATTAGCTGTTTCTCTCTTGATGCTTTTAGGATTCTCTCCTTGTCTTTGAAATTTGCCATTTTAGTTATGATATGTCTTGGAGTGGGTCTGTTTGGGTTCATCTTCATTGTGACCCTTTGTGCTTCCTAAACTTGAGTGACATTTTCTCTCATCAATTTAGAGTTTTCTGTCATAACTTTTCAAACAGGTTTCTATCCCTTGCTCCTCTTCTCCTTCTGGTATCCTTATGATATGAATATTGTTGCATTTCATGTTGTCCTGTATCTCTCTTAAAACCTCTTCATTCTTTTTCAGTCTTTTTATATTTTGTTGCACTATATGGTTAATTTTTTCCATGTTGTCCTCAAATTCATCGATCTGGTCTTTTTCCTCTGACCTGCTTTGAATTCCTTTTGTTGTGTTCTTCAGTTCAGAAATTGCATTCTTCATTTCCCCCTTGTTCTTACTGATATTTTCTATGTCATTTTTAATGCTGCTATAATTTTCAGTAAGATCTTTGTAGTTGCCCTGGAGTTCTTTGTAGTTTTCTTTGAGCTGGCTGAGGTCATTGAGATTTCTTATAACAATTTCTTTGAATCCCATGTCTGATAGTTTTCTTATTTCTTTGTCACTTAGCTGTCTTTCCGGGGATTCCTCCTTTCCTTCCAGTGATGGACTATTTCTTTTTCTCCCCATTTTGTGTCTGTTGTTGCTTGTTTTTGTTTCTTGAATTATTCTACTATGACTCCCTGCCTTTGTGGAGTGCCATTCTGTGGTAGGAGGTTTGTGAAGTTCAGTGGTGCAGTCTCCTAGGTTTCCTCAACTTGCTGCTCTTGGGGTGCCCTTTATGTCATTGATTTGGGCTGTCTGGTTGTATTTTAGATTTGTTTTATGTGTTGCTCCTTGATGAGTTTTTCACTCCAGCTGGCTGATTGAGAGACACTACTTCTATCACATCTCATATACTGTTATTGAGCTGCTCATGAGAGAGATGTCATGTCGTCTTCTATCTAGATCACTTGGCTCCTTGATCCCCAAGTGTGGTCCAAGGACCAGTGGCAAAGACATCACCCAAAAATTGGTTCTTGAGGAGTGAAAAAATATTTTATACACAATACACAGATATATGCACAGTACATAAATGTGCATGCAGCTTATCTATGTTATTAAAACTTCTCAGGGAGAGATTGGGGAGAGATATCTAAAAAGGCTCTTTAAGGATGCACTAAAAAAATGTTAGAGAAACTTTGGTATAAATAATGTTATATTCTAGGTGAGGGACTCAAGATCTAGAAAAAATATTTTACCCAACAAGGTGATGGTTAATGAAGATGTACATGATGTCCAGCATCTGGGTTAGAATAAAAGTCAGTTAGAGAATCAGGAAAATAATAGTAGTTCATGCAAGAAACAAAAGGGGGTTTTAAATAAGCTTATGAATCTCAAACTGAGCAAATCTATGTTCAAAAGAGAACCAGAATGGCAAAAAATCTGGAAACCATGTCTTGTGAAGCATGGTATAAGTGAATATTTAGCCTAGACACAGAAGACTAGGGGCAACATGACAGATATTTTAAAGCTCTATCATGTGAAAGAGGAATTAGAAATAGTTTGTGTAATGCTCATTTTTGCTGAACCTAAGGAATAAGTTTTAACCTTTAGGGGATGACTAAACTTGGGACAAGCTGTTTCACAGAGCTATCCAGATATCAGGAAGATATTTGTGCCCTGAGTATTAGGGTAGATATGGCCTCTAAAGTTCCTTTCAATTCTTACATTCTATGATTCCTTACTCATTTTAAAATTTTGAAGGTGGAAAAGATGGCTGAAAAAAATAAGTACAGACAAGACACTTACCCTTGATTTCAAAGCCGAAGTGCCACAACATGGGAGACAATGGCATGAGAAATCTATCACTCAGGAACCAAATTTGGTACCAGTATTTAAAACTCTAATTCTCCTAGGTCTGGTGTTTGATATTGCCACCTACCTCCAGCTCAATTTCCACCTTAGCATAAGGGAGAGAAGCCACAGAAAGAGCTGTGGGAAAATGTCAAGGGGGAGGTCTCAGAGACCACAGTTATAGAACTGCTCAGATGTTTCATGGAAATATAGGGAGAGCACACTTCCTTTGCTTCTTAGGCTTCACCTTACTCACTGTATTCTCTCTCCCTCTTTCTCCCAACCAACCAAAAAAAAGATTTGATGCAGGGATAGGAGTGGGTGGTAGTAGTTTCAGGTCAAAAGGTTAACACCAGATTGGTTGGGAGAGTTGGGGAATATGATGAAAATTAAACAAGATGTAAAAATGAAAATAATTTGTAAATTGTGTTCTTGGAATGTGTCCCAGAGAACATCTCAGGGAATAGGACCTTGGCTGAGATACAGCATAGTATTTTACAGGGGTCTAACTATCCTGCTGAAACTTCTGGGTTGGCCTTTCAGAGCAAACAGTAATTTGTTCTGTTTGTCACCTAATATTAGAGGCAGATTCTCCACAGCTTTGTTACCAGAAATTAAACTTCTTGTAAATTCCATGGCATCAAACTCCATTCCCCTCCCTTTTAATGCTTCTTGCTCTCTGCCCTTGGCCCATACATATAACCTGTTACTTCACAAAGCAACCTTTTCTTCCCCGTGCCCCATTAGCTCTTCTTTTACTCCTACTAGCTTGCTAAAGTCCTCATCACTATCATAGATCCTTGAATAAGGGGATTCATCCACAGGCTAGCCCACAAGAACTTTCCCAGCACTTCAAGATTTTTTTTCCATGTCCTCTCTCAAGTAATGTTTATGTCTGCACTATTAACCTTGGGACAGAAAACTCAGAAGTCTTTCAGACCCCTCCTAAAAGTCCTGTTACTCCTTGGAAGCAAAAGAGCTTTCAAATGTGGCTTCTTGAGTTTTCCAATTTCTTGGTGGGTGGATCTGGAGTGGGCATCCCATCTGCACATCTGGCAGGGGCGCTTTCCAGATTTTCCTCATGACTCAGGATCAGTTTCTGACTGCTAGGCGGGGCAAAGTTTCCTGAAGTTTCTGCGAGTCACCTCCCCCTGTGAGCAGAGCTTGGTACAGCCCAAATAGTTTTCAGGTTAAGAAAGCCAGAATCTTTGTTCAGCTGCACTGACTGAACAGACTTTGTAGGGGTTACCTGGCCAAGAGCAGCAGAAGCAGCAGCAGCAACTGGGATAACTCAGGTGAGAAGAGAGGGCATTCACAAACTTATCCTGGAATCTTATTTACTAGATAACTTGGTGTATAAAAGAGGTGAAGAAACTTGAACTTTATAGTTAATAAAGTTCCACAGCCATAATTTTATGGTTTGTCTGGATTGAATGTGCATGTGTAGTAGCAGTTTGGAAACTTTCAAACTAATGGAATTTTTTTTGATTGGTTATTTTTGGTTGTGTGTAGGGTGATTGTGGTTGTCTGGCAATGAGATTTTTTTTTTTCTGGTGATAGCTTTTTTTTTTTTTTGGGGGGGGGGGGCGGTTTGTTTTCTGTTCCCAGAAATTCCTGGTAAGAAACGACAAACCTTCCTTAGGCAAATGAGAGGGAGAACCCAGGCTGACTGTCAAGGCATCATTCTTGCTCATGCTGACCCATAGTTGTGGGCAAACTGTTAAAATGCATGCAAAATCTTGGAAACACAATATAAAAGGCCTTAAAACACTAGAAGTGGGGTGTATGGGCTGTGCACTGCTGCACAGCAGGGAGTGGCAGCAGAGGCTGTCCTGTTTGTACAGTCAGGAGTCCTCCTGTCTTGGTGACAGGTTGATTTTGACTTGTTTTATTTTCAGTCCTTGGCTGGCCTGGTTTTGTTCTTCTCTAATTCTCATTTTGGTTTAAATTTTGATTTGCAATTGTGGTTCTACCCTCCCCACCAACCACACTGCCACTGGTGTTCTATGGGCTTAACTGGGCTACTTGACCAGAGCAGGTGGGAAGGAGGGCAGAAAAAGGATTGGAGCATTGCAATTGAAAATTCATTCTGAGGATTTGGAACTTTAAGTTTGGTGAAAAGTACATAGGAAAATTAAACAAATTTTGCCACCCTGACAGTCACTTCTAGCTTCAGGATAAAGCATCCTGGTTTGTATTGATGTTTTAGTGAAATTTGGCTATTTCATTTAAAAAAAAATTTTGCTGTGAAATTAAGAAAAGTTTATAATCTAAAATAATTTTTTAAAGATTTTTTTGGAGCTTCTAATTAACTATTTCATTCCTCTAGCAGTTTCTGTGCATATACATGTGCATGCACGTGTAAGTGCACATTGGTGTGTATGTGTATGTGAATACTTTGTGTTTGAATAGCATTCTTTATTTACCCTTAGTCCCTAGCAGACTAGAGAAAGCCTAAAAACACTTGTGTAGTCAGGAATAAGTTAAAAAGCAGGCTTTATGCATCCTTTGGGTGTTCTTGGTTCCTCAATTAAAAGCAGAAAAAGCCCCTTTGTGACCCCAAACAGTGTTTCTTTGATTAGCCCTGATTTGAAATCATCTCACTTTCTGACAGCTTGCAATTCAAAAATAAAACTCCTAAGTGCATTCTTGTAAGAAGAGGACAATGAGAATTTTCCAAAGCAATGCCTTGAGGTTTTATATTTGTACACTTATCCTCCATCTTTTAAAAATTGTGGTGAAAAGTGTCAGAACATTTTGATCTTTTGTGCCAGCTCTGTCATTAACTATTTAACCTTGGGTGAATCCCTTCACCTTCCTATAAAAGCAAGGATTTGGGATAAGTGATTTCTAAGAGTTCTTCTAGTATAATGCTATAAAAATTGGGACTAGATTTTCACAAGGCTATAAGATTAGACTTATAGGATGAGTTTATTTATTTCAGAGAGAGAGAAAAAAAAATGAGTAGTGGGGCAAGTCATCCAAAAAGGAAAGATAGTCAAGAGAGGAGATATTAACTGGTGGGGGAGCAAATTTTATATCAGTCTTTTAAACATCCTTGAATATTTTATTTAAAGCATGTGATCAAATCTCATTTTCCACTAGGGACAGAAAAGGAATTTAATTTGCTTTAAAAAAAAAAAAAAGAAATGTTTCTTAATACTACTACCATACATGGGTCATCTTTAACATTTAATAAGTATTTTATATGCTTAACTTCATTGGATTCCCCCAATAACACCACAAGGCGTATGGCATAGCCATCATATCCCCATTGTGCTTATGGGGAAACTGAGAGAGGGATGCTAACTACACTAAATGGCAGTATTTGGGACTTGATTCTGGATCTCCTGCACTGTGTTCTTTTTATAATTCTGAATTTCTTTTTATTTTTAAACTTTGACTATTTTATTTTATTGCCTTTTTAGAATTGTTGTTCTTAAATAGTTGTTCCAATTTTCCCGTTGTCTCCCCACCCTGCCCATCCCCCACTCCCACAATCAAGCCCCACCCTGTTGTCCAAGTCCATGGGTCATTTATACATGTTCCTTGGCTAGAGCCTTCCACTTTTTTGCCTCCTTCTTTTTATTTTTGACAGGCATTTGTCTTTTGGTAGATGTTTTTCCATAGATGTGGGGTAAGACTCTGCCTGTGTAGACATAGAAAGCTCTATTCACTGTGTAACATGTGGATGCTGAATTGTGCTGAATTGTTATTACTTCTATGTCTCCAAGCCCCAATACACTCAGTGCACCACCCCCAGGTGTGAGAAGAACTGTTGATAGTTGCTAAAGTGACCCCAACTTTGTACCACGGCCGAGTTAGGTCTTCTGCATTCAGTTTGCTCTTCAAAAACTCCTAATTGCTTTAACCTCCAGTTTTGTCCCAAGTACAGCATGAAGGTGAAACGGAAAAAGGAGAAACTAGTCAGGGACCACACCCGAGAAGCCATGTCCTCTCTCTCTCTCTCCAGATAAAATGCACTTCCTTACCCTGCCACTCACCCCCGCTCAACAGAAGTGTGTAAACCACAGACTGGGTTTCCTCTATTAGTTAATAATTCTCTTTATTAAACTGAGTTAGAGTTCACTTTTTAGAGCAAAATCTGGTTTTTACTCTAAGACTAAACCACAGATAAAGAACAAGTGATTTTCCTCTTAGGAGTTTGCCTAGCTCCCCAAACTTTCCAGTGAATAGCAAAAGCTTCCTCTCTTAACTGCAGCCTTGTGCTCTACACAGTAGGCTCCCTTAACTTCCTCTGGCAATTCTCTACTTTCCATATACTGCATCCCTCCCTCCTACTTGCCTTGATCCACATGATCTTCTTGCTTCTTTGCCCTCTTTCTCTAGGTAGTAGGTCCCAAATTCAAATTGTATTACTTAAGATCACTATCTCAGTGCAAAACCCTGCATTCTCCACCCCATGATAGTTGTCTCAGGAAACAGTTGTTTGTTTTTCTAGATGTACATGTTCCCTTTGTTAGTTATTTGTTAGCTAGAGGCTCTTTTCTGTTGATCCTTAAGACCCTAGATTTGATTTTGTTTACTGAGTTTCTTAATAGGTGGTTATTAACCTAAAGGTTTTGTCTTATTCATAGATGGATGCAACAAGAGAGTGAAAAGGGGATATTCCTTTCTTCACCCTCCTGCTCTCTGACAGAACAAGTTGCTTATGACAAATCCAAACTATACATTTCTGGCTTTCTAAAAGTTTTCTGAGGGTTAATTGATGAACCCTCAAAAGCTGAGGGTTCAGATTCTCCCATGATCATCAAACCATGGAAATATTAACCATGACAATAAATTATAGGCAGAATGCTTCCAAGTTAGGTATTACATTTGCTTAGGAGGATTTTCCTTGTTTGAGCTGAAGAAAGAATTATTGTTTTTCTAAAAAGGCAGTGACCAAATGAGCCAGTGTGCTGTGATGGAGTCCTGCACACTAAATCTGGCATTACACAGACCTAGGGTTAAGGTGGTTCTGCAAGTTTCCAGCTGCCTTTCCTCTGAGCTGCTGTTTATGCAGATACAAAAAGAATGGTACAGATAATATCTACTAAACTTTGCTGCCAGGAAGAGATTGTCAGCTTAAATGTATGTTTAAAACAATGACTTGCCATATAAACATGAATTTTCTACATAAGATATTCTTCCACTCAACAACTATTCATTGAACAATGAATGGTTGTGTGCCCAGCCCTGTGCCAGGCAATGAGCTTACAGTGTATATCTTGCATTTAAAATACTCTTATTTTACTTATTTAAAATACTCTTATGTTAATCATCTCATTAGTTTTAGTCACGGTGTAGAGGGCAGGATAGATAACCCCACTCCCCCAACATGAAAATTAAGGCATAAAAAACCAAGGTCACAGCAAATGGAACATAGTCATCCTAATGCCTAATATCTAGTCAGAATAGGAGTCAATTCTACTCCTGCAAGTTGAACAGGACATGGGACTACAGTCGTACTCTAATGAAAATCTGTCAAAGTTTAGGTTGATAGCTGCTGTTCTTTATTTACTGTGAGCTCCCAAAATGCAGGTCTAAAGACTTGACCTATCCATGCCAGCTGTACATCCTACCTCTGAAAGCCTGCTGAGATCATTCTTTTTAAAAAAATCAAACCTGATTTTCTTTGTAATTGATACCGCTTCAGTCTGTAGACACATCTGCTTTTTATAGCAGGGATCCCCTTTGCAGGATCCTGCTTGCTCAGCCATTTGACTGCATAGTAAGGAAGACCAGTGGGGCAGAGGGCCTCCCCAAGAACAGGAAATACTCATTTATCCAAAATGATTAGGGACTAGGAGGTTCTGGCAAACTAAATAGCCTAATTGCCTCAGACTATCCCCCATTTATAGTCCCCAGCCTCTGGAAATCCACCAAACCTTTCCAGGGAAAGCAAGAGGCACTGTAGTGTTTGTTTTAAATGTGAGCACATGCAAAAATTGGGGTTCATTTGTAACAGGCTCCACAAAGGAACCTGGGCAAACGTTCAGATTGACTCTGATACTGTTTAATGGAAAATTATTACTGATACCATTCATGACTTCAAATACAATAAAACACATTTTAATTTTAAAACATGAGAGGAGGCTTAAATCTGATAACTGAAAGCATTTGGTATTTTGCAGTGTCCCATAGCCTTCAATTTGAAAATAAACAAACAAACAAATAAAAAACAAATGTTGATATGTAAGACTATGAAAAATTGTGTTTATTTTTAGCTTCCTATTCCTTGAATTTAGAAAAATGGTAATCTTGTTTATATACTCACATATTGTAGGTTACAAAGAACATTGAGATTTTTTTATAGTTTTCAAATGGTGAGGCTTCTTTACTAGTAAGACATTTCAATATTAATACTGAAGGATGTGAAATAAGATCATAGAGAAGTCTAATTATAGTACACTTTTTTTCTTTTTCATTTTTTATCCTCTTCTGAGGACACTGTCATTGCTTTTTTAGAGAGAGAAAAAAAGAGAGAGAAGAAGGAAGAGAGAAATATCGTTGTGAGAGAATTATTAATTGGTTGCCTTCGTATGCACTCAGACCTGGGATCCAAGCCAGGACCAAGGATCATACACGTTAATACCAAGGATCTCATGCATCTGCACCCAGACTGGGGATGAACCCACAACCCAAGCATGTGCCCCAACCAGGAATTGAACCTGCAACCTTTTGGTTATGGGACAATATACCAACCACTGAGCCATATTGGCCAGGGCTATATGACACTTTTTGTAAAATAACACTGCATTTTTTCACATCTCATTCATTTTTAAGCAGATACTCTGACCTTAGAAGTTTTGTTTTCAACTCTCATGTGATCATAGAATATAGACACAGTTATCCTTAAAATATATATTTTTAAATAATTGATGTCATGTAAGTTTCACAATCCCCCTCTTATCTACCATTGAATGTCAGCAGAAGATCATTAAAACCATTACAAATCTATCTTTGTGATCAAGCAAAGATATTAAAAACCTATTATCACCTCAAAGCTATTTAAAATCAAATTTGTTTTTCAAGTTATCCTCATAAAAAATAGTTTTTAGGGGCATTTGAGTATGGGGTACTGTGATACATGTTTCCTGAAAAGCCACTACATTAATTTTCTATTTAGTCATGTGGGGTTTTTTTTAAAGAAAAGAAAGTAGCAGCATATTGCTATGGGCTAAGAATCTATAGCCCACCAAATCAGTGTAATTGAATTTTGGAAACTGCATTTCATCAAGGGCAAATGATTGCACATTAGACTTTAAAGAAGGAAGACATAAAATCTTCCTATCTTTCCTTGTCTTTGGAGGCCATCTGCTGAGCTGTTTCTTGCATTAGCCTTTTTGGCAAGTAATAATAATGCAAAGCTTTTTAAGGATAAAAGGAAAGGATCTGTGTAGAAAGACTTGTTAAAAGTGAAAGGAGTTTGTTTCTCCCCTCAAGCACAAAGTGTATGACCATTTAAGGCACTGACTTATCCTGAATATAGTAAACCATTTTTTTTCTTCATCACAAACTTAAAATTGTTCTTTGCCTTGAACTCCTCCGTGCTAGTGTGAAATGGAAGATTGCCCTTTAAAGTACAGTGACTACTGTTTAACTAGCAATCTTAACATTTATTATCAATTTTTCTAATAATATTATTAAGGTCCATATTTCTTTGTCAGATAAACAAAAACTGGGCTCCAGTTTTAGTTGCCTCACCCAAAGCCCCAAACTAATTTGTTGCAGAGTCTGGACCATTACCTACCCTGTCTCCCATGAAAATGGTGACTGTTCCATTAAAGCCAAATTTGAAGTGCCTAACTTCAGGAATAAGTCACTGGAATGACTATCATTTGTCTAATCTCAGGTAATCTTTAAAAGGCTTGAAAACTTCTTCCTCTAATAATTTTTCTCATTCTTATGACATAGTTTGCCATTATGGGTCCTCCTCTGAAGCTCTTCAAAAACCAGAAATACCAGGAACTGAAACAGGACTGCATCAAAAATGGTTTACTGTTTTGTGATCCAACCTTTTTGCCTGAGAATGATTCACTTTTCTACAACCGACTGCTTCCTGGAAAGGTGGTGTGGAAACGTCCTCAGGTAGATTTCTTTTTCCAATTTCTGTCTCCCTTTTCATTTCTTTCATTATAACTTCTTGGTCCACTATTTATTTCATTCACACAGCCTACTGCATATAGACCAATTTAAGACACAACTTTAAAATGGAAAGTTTTAAGAATATGTGCTTCTGGCTATAGCTTGAGGAATTTTGAATGTTAGCCAAAATTTTTTCAGATTTAATAATTTTAAAAGAACAAAGAAATATGTCATGCTTATCTTCTTTGGAAGTTTGAGTAAACATGGTGACTCAAGAAACTGCATTCTTTACTGAGTTGCCTATCACAGCAACTTTATGATCATCTCAGACCAGCAAGGAGCAGAGGTTTTTCTATGCTGGCCATAAATGAAATGAACTCTATAGGGAGAAGCTGGAGTTCACATTGGGTGAGGGGGGCTTATTTGCCGCTCTTTGGTTACCATCACCTGTATTGTCCCATAATTAGCAAAGTGGGATCCAAGTAGGGCTGCAGATCTTTTACCACCTATTAATAGTTACTGTGGTTCTTTGTGGAACATCTGTATGTTGTCTCTGAAGCAAGTCTTTTTATTACTTCACGAGACAAGAGGAAACTTAATGCATAAAATGGTAGGATGATGAAGTTCGGAGAATAAATGACAACCTTTCTATATCTAAAGGGCATAAGTGGATAGAAGGATATACCACCTGGGTTTATTCCTAAAGTGTATAACCAGGAATATAGAGCACAGAGGAATTTTATAAAATGCAAATGTTTGGACCTTCAAAATACCCTGAAGACTTCCTGATTCTATTTAATGAGATACCATTTTGGACACTGCTATAGAACCACTACGGTTAGGTACTTAATGTTTGCCTTCTTCAATGAACAAGCTATCATTTTTTTAGCATGAACTCCTAAACAGAGTTCTTATAAGAGCTACTTCAGTTTATGTAGGTTGCCACCAGGTGGTCCACTAGTCTGCTCTCTGTGTCTATGAGTCTCTTTCAATTTTGTTTGTCTATTTTGTTTTTTGGATTCCACATATAAATTAAATCATATGGTATTTATCTTTTATGACTGACTTATTTCACTGAGCATAATACCTTCTAGGTCCATGTCTCAGTTTTTGCCCATAAAGTATGATAGCCATTGAGAGTATGAGACCTGGAGAAGTCTCTCCATCAGAAGGAAGATTACACTCCTCCTGACTTTATGTGCCTCCAGTTGTTGACATCCCTGCAGATTACTGGCCTGCACTAGAATCTGGGAAACGTGAGTAGAATTCACTAGCCACAATTGGGTATACAGAGAGGTAAGATTTTTTCCAGAAATGCATGAAGAAAATAGAGTTGTATTGTCTGCAGCCACTCTTATGAATGGATGGTGATAATGTGGGGCACCATTATTTTCTGATGCTTGGATATAAAAGAAAGGAGATCAGTAAGGCAGAAGTAGCTGAAAAGGAAGCTGAAAATTGAGGGAGGTTTTCAGGGGCATTAATGAATAGAACAGTAAAGCAGAAGAGGTTGAAAATGCAGAAGAAAGAAGGAATGATTGATGATTAATGACTGAAGGAATGAATGATTCCTAGAGGAAGTGGGAGGAGATCCAATGGGTGGCAAAATTGAAAGCCAACATTAAGGCAGTCCTCAGATGTGAATCAAGCCAAAAGTGCTTCCTGTACTGGCCAGTCTTTTGACACATCCTTCCTCTTGGCTCACTCCCTTGTTCTTTGCTTTCATATTCCAAATTTTGTGGATTGAGTCCTAGGTGGATTAGCAGGAAAGAAAAAAAAACTTAATAACTGTGGCAATAGTGCATCTTGCCTCTGCGGCAAGTAATCCCTCTTCTAGGGCGAGAGAATGTCAGAAAGAGAGGGTGAATGGAGATGGGCTGAAAAGGAATCAGCATTTATGGCATGCCTACTATGGCCCCGACTACTGTATTTGGAGTTTTCTATACATTTTTTCCATTTCATCCTTATTTGCCATGGCTTAGCAATGTGGGTATCTTAAAAATCACTTTGATATAATTTTTCCTCATTTAAAAAATAAAGGTAGATAATATGTCCATGTTGTGCATGAGAAAACTGGTCTCAGAGAGCAGATAAGAATTTTTCCAGATCAGATGTTAATGTACTAGGATTTGAATCCAGTTTGACTGCAAAGACTTCCTTAGTTTCTAGTATGCTGCCATTTTAGGGAAATACAGTTGTATGTATCTCTTTTGCTAAAATACATGGTTCTCCAATCAGTTCTCCTCACTGTCCTAGTGCTTTATATCATTAATTGATTCATATTTTCCTTTTTGAAAACATACAATGAGCTTAGTCTTAATTAAGCCCAAAGGGAGAAGCACTTGAAAAACATTTATTGAGCACATACTCTATGCCAGCTTCTGTGCAAGATACAGACATGGCTTGGGGGGAGGATCTTCCATTCTGGTTGAAGAGTTGGATATTGAGCTATTAAAGAGTTAAAATAATGGGAGTATAACAAATGTTATTTTCAAGCATGTAGATAATATATTATACAAGGTTCTGAAGAAAGATCAATGTGTCACAAAAGGTAGAAGTTCCTTCTTTCTTTCTGCTGTGTAATATTCCATTATATAAATATACCATTTTTTTGATTCATTCATCCACTGATGGGCATTTTAGGCTGTTTCCAGCACTTGGCTATTGTAAACAGCACTGCTATGAACATAGGGATGCATATGTTCTTCGGAATTGCTATTTATGCTTAGTGAAATAAGCCAGGCAGTGAAAGACAAATACCATATGATCTCACCTAATACAGGAGACTAATGAACAAAACAAACAAATAAGCAAAATATAACCAGAGGCATGGAAACAAGGAACAGACTTTCTGTGTACAGAGGTGAGGGGGGAGGGGAAGAAATAGGCAAAGAAGGGGAACAGTTTAGTCAGGGAACTAGTATAAATGACCCATGGGCATGGACAATGTAGGGATTGACTCTGGGAGAGGGGATAGGGACGGTGGGGTAGGGTAGAGCAATGGGGGAAAATGGGATAAATGTAATAAAACAACAATAAATTAATTTTTGAAAAAGGAAAAAAGAAAGACAATTGTGGATTGAAGTGATTGGGAAGTGGCTCTCTTGTGGGGAGTAAGGATAAAATAAGTTTCTGGACTACCATCTGAGTCCCCTCAAAAAGCTTTAGATTCCTTTTCAGTCAGTGTAGAGGCCAAGCCTGTGGTCAAGAACAACGTCAAAGTTCTCTGGCTTCCCATAAGGAAAGCTAAGAGATAGCCCTGGGCTTCTCTGAATTGGCTCAGAAAGACCAGACGGGCCATTGGCCTCACCCCACTCATTGGCAAAGTTGAAATTCTGGTTCTCAGAGAAGCTTACAGACTTCTTGTCCCTTGGCATGCCACATAGCCTCATACTTAACCAGACCTATATGGAAGTCTCTAAAAGGGAAGAAGCATAATTAACCTAATATTTTCTGTCTCTTTCCTCTCCTGTGTTGAAAAGCTTCTGCCTTTATAAGCCCAGATAACTGTAATCACCACTGCTAATTGAACCAACTAACACCAGTCAAGATCTACCAGGCCTGTAGGGCATGGCTGTGTTCCCTTTATTCCTACTTGCTGCTTCCTTGCTATCTACTAAGGAGCCAATTTAGATAGAGTATTTTTTGCAATTGATTAATGCCCATACCTTCCAGAGGAAAACAGTTCTCCTTAATTCCTCCAGTGGCCCATGGCCTAGCTACTATCATAGTTTACCAGGAGCACAGGTATATTGCCTCAGGCATGTACTCCTGGATTTTCCTGTCCTCTTGCGTCCTCAATATATAAACTCTTAGTAAATTAGAAGAGCCAAGTTTTACTGAGTTACAGTGTAAAAGTAAGACTGCAGGTAAGATTTTTATGGTAAATCTGGCTATCACATTCCCACAGAAAATCTCTTCTTCAGTTCCCTTCAGCCATTCTCTAGCTTTTTTCCTGGATGACTCATACTCAGCTACAATAGTTTCTTAGAGAAAGACACATCTAATCTCAAACTAAAATGGAGGAAGGCCTCATGGGGATTTTCATAGCCAGTTGTGGGAAAAGCAAGGACTCCTGCACAAGATCTTCTGTCAGCTCTCCTGGTCAAATATTGAGCTCAGCTTACACTACCATTGCTCTTGCTTGCATCTTCCACTAGGTAATACCTTCCCCAGGGGCCATTTCACTACATTGGATGGGAGCAGGAAGGTAAGGTTCTGAATTAAAGCAAAGATAATAGGATTGGAAGGGAAAGTTTGATGAGGGGAGATATTAGAAGTATAGTGCAGGTATGCAGGCCTTGGTGACAGATTGCATGTGAAGAAATGATAAAAGAGGAAACACTTCTTTCTTTGTGTTAATAAAAATTGCTAACACCCAGCTGAATATAAAACCTCTGCACAGTACTTTGGGCCTCAGCTGTTCATAAATTTCATTTTCTTCCCATAGATTATGCACCCCCAATAGTCCTAGGTATTTTCAACTGTTGACCCACTTGAAGATAGTTGAATAGAGGTTATCTAGCCTAAATTTCTTTTAACTTCTGCTTTTAAAAAATCTTTAACAACTTTATCAAAATTCAATGCATATACTATATAATTTACCTGTTTTAAGTATACAATGCATTGATTTTTTAGTAACTTTACAGAGTTGTGTAAACATCACTACAATCCAGTTTTAGATCAATTGCACCATCCCAGTAAGATCCTTTATGCATGTTTGCAGTTGAATTAACCCCTCCTCCCCCAAGTCATAGGCAACTGCTAACCTACATACTTTTCGTTTCTGTCTAGATTTGCTTATTGTAGACATTTCACTTAAAATGGAATCATAAAAGTAGCTGGCTTCTTTTGCTCAACATGTTTTCAAGATTCATCCATATATAGCATGTATCAGTTTTCTTTTTATTGCATGAATATATATAAACTCTTCCCAAGAGCAGTTTGGAATTTATATCTGAAGTCCCCTGACAGAAGTTTGAAGATTCAATTAAAAAAGATATTATGAGCCCTGGATGGTGGCTCAGTGGAAAGGTGCCGGCCTGTGAACCCAAAGGTCCCTGGTTCGATTCCCAGCCAGGGCACATAACCAAGTTGCAAGCCGGGTCTCCAGCCAGGTCTGTGGCTGGAGGCAGGTGAAAGGCAAACATACATGGATGTTTCTCTGCCTCTCTGCCTCTCTCCCTTCCCCTCTTTCTAAAAATAATAAATAAAATTTTAAAAAGCAAAAACAAACAAACAAAAAAGATATTATGTTGTGACTTAGTTGTCTAGGTTGGAGGAAGACCTTATTCCTGAGTTCCATACTCATTTTTCCTTGGAAGGGTTAGGAAGGAAAAGAATGTTTTACTGAAGATAATATCTTTATGCAGAAGCAGATAAAATGGACTACTTGAGAGACTGGTTCAACATTGGTCCCCAGACCTAAGTTCATCTATCAATGTCTAGTCTATAGATGGTTCAAATTCTAATGATAAGATAATAGCAACTTGGACTACCTCACAAAGCCCACAGATCCCGAATGGTAACCCTGAATCTTCTAGGACTAGTTAGAGCCCTGGACTTAGTCATAATATACCTACTCCTGGGCTGGCTTCACTTGTAGCTATCCATACCACCATCCCTCCAGTACTTCTGGACTGTGCATATAGTATTTTAAAAAATGTCTCCACTCTTTTGGCTTTCTAGGAAGCTTTTCATTTTAATGTGGTTTTTGAGGTTTACCCTGGACCTCAATGTTTATTGTCATCAAATTTTATGTGTGTTTAAAAAAATTCTAGAGATGTGGATGTGGTAGGTGCAAAGGTAGCCAAATAGACTGACATGTGCAAGGCTCCAAGAATTGTAATTGCTTACCTTCCTTCCCCTCCCAGAAGTTTCTGGTAAGGAAGATGAGGTGATGATAATGGGAAGGTATCTCAAAGCTCAGCTAAGATAACATATTTCCTAGAGAAGCTGCTTTTCTTTGGAAGGTTTTGGCTCAGGGATGGGGATATGCAGGGGCCATTCCTGGCTTTATTCTTAGTACTTGACTTCCTACTTGTGTGTTTCCCCCCTAAGGATTTTTATTTTTTGCCTTGACAAACAGCCCAGTTCAAGAATCACATTAACTGTGCCAACACAGCTGGGAGCCATTAGGGGCTCAACAATCTTCCCTCCCTTCCAAGCCACCCAAATATGTGACTATGTGAGCTGTGTGACCTGTCCCCCAACTCTACTCCCTACCACTTTTAGATTAGTATTGGCTCATTACTCTTTACCCTTTCTACATCCTTAACTGATTTCTCATTTTTCACTTTCTTAAAGAGGTAGAAAATATGATTTAAAAAGGTTTACTTCCAAGTTTCACATCATGGTTGTGAAATACAGAACAGATTGGTTCATATTTGTTATATTAAATTGAAAAAAATCAAACCTCACTAATGAGGCTTAGGCTGGAACCAAAAGCTAAGACATGATTCAAGCAAGTCTTTCATAATGATGGAGAGCTTTTTAGGTGTTAAGCAAAGAAGCATAAAACAAAGGGCTAGATGGCTGAGAGAGGTAGTTGCATATCTCCCTGAAAAGTTGCAAAATACTATCCTAAAGTGTGGACAACTTGAGTGTTGAGGTTCTTTAACTGTATATGGTTTTGAAGAACTTAAATCCTAGGTCTCCTAACTAGCTGGATTATCAAAGGGCAAGTTACTGCCCTTCCTCATCTGTAAAATAAACAGGTTGACTAAAGAGTCTTTAAAATTTCTTCTAGCTTTGACAGTCTGTAGGCTATTAACTTATCATGTTTTAAACCCCACTGTTAAATAGCCATTTTTCATGTATAAAAACTGGTGAAGTAAAACTGGAGCATGAGCGAGTTTATAAGGGGAAAGAGAAAGTAAGGTGGGTTTTTGCCCAAATATATATTTTGCCATGAATATACTTAGCTTTACACACATATAGCAGACTGTTAACATGCTAAGTAGCTAAGCATACACACACACACATTATATATATATATATATATATATATATATATATATATATATATATATATATATATATCTGTGCATGCTTAGCTTGACAAGAGAATAATTAACTTGGTCTTCAATTTGACTTCTGTTTATATGTCTTTTTGTTCACTTATGTGACCCTTTATGTCTTGAATAGAAGTTGACATACCAAAAGTGTTGGAAGAGTCTAGATCTCTGCTGTAAAATGAAAGTCTTGTATAAATTCAAGACACTGTAATGTTAATGTTAGCCTGACTTCTAATAGCTCTACATAAAACAGAAAATAATTTGCCTTAATGATCTAAAAGATACCTTTACACATACCAATGTTTACTATACTGTTTTTTCATCCCAG
Organism: Noctilio leporinus; assembly: GCA_004026585.1. Classification (NCBI taxonomy): domain Eukaryota; kingdom Metazoa; phylum Chordata; class Mammalia; order Chiroptera; family Noctilionidae; genus Noctilio; species Noctilio leporinus. Next base: position 5,664 of record PVIW01006771.1, on the reverse strand, counting down.
GAAATTATATGCATCATCTAAGTCCAAGAAGTCATTGTATAACTTTACATATTTGCCAAATAAAATTGTAACACCTGACCCAGAAAGGAAAAACTGTTTACTTCCATCTTAGAAAGAAGGAAGAAACAATAAGAGAAAAGGACCTAGTTCATTCAACATACCTGCTTTATGTTCAATAACTGAAAAAACAGGCAGCTCTCAGCCTGCAAAAAAATTTTAGTAAGGTAGAAGTCTTTCCTAAGACACAAAAGTAATGATGAGACACTAGACATGCATTAAAAAAACCCAGAAAATACAAAGCTGACAACCCATCTAACCCTCTCCTCTTGGCAGAGGAATGCCAAATTAATTTTCAGTTTGGACCTGTCTCTACCCAGGATGCTTTTTCCTTTCCAGAGGTATTTTGGCTTTAAAGAATATATGGAATGTTTCATTCTATAGACAAAACTCTTCATCAAAAAGAATTATGTCCATTTATAAAAGAGGTTTGAGAACCAGAAAAATATAGTTGTCTCTCTTTAATAATTTTAAATGAATATATGTCTTGATTTTCTTTCCTTTTGAGATTAGGATTTGTTTCTGCTGGGTAAGCAGAATGACAAGGTACTGGCCAATGACCTCCTCCAGGAAGCTTTACCCATCTACTCAAAACTTCATTGGCATTTCCTGCCTTTTAACTCTGCAAGTGCTGAAACTCTGAGTCACATAATCATGTCTTCAATTACATGATGTCATGTATGCAGCTACATCTTTGTCCATGCTTGTGTCTCTACCCATGATGTCTATATATCCCTCACTAATTGCTTGACTCTAGTGGTTCCTAAGGCTTCAACTGGAACATTGCCACTGCCATTCAATCTACTCAGTAGAGAAACTTTGGGGATCCTTCCTCTAGGCACTGATTATACTTTGAAAATATGTCCACTGTGTCTTCATCATATTTTGTTGTAACCGTGTTATTGGGGTTTTATTTTCCTCCTGGCAGTGGGAATGACACTGCTAATGATATGTTGGGAAAGACACACACATACACTCCAAACAAATGCTGCCCCTACTCTACCCAGACTCCTTGAGAACATCGTTGTGAGAAACAAGTGTCTGTTGAATGCTCCTGTGGGTGATCTATTACCACCTGCTGCTAGTGCTGCTGCCATCTATATTTATTCCAAGATGTGGAGAAAATCTAGTTGCAATGGAGACCACTGTTGCCTTTCCTTTATGTTAGGAAAGATCATCATGAAAAAGGTCTCCTAAATTATTTTCCTAGATAAAGAGAAGCATTTATGTTCACTTTCATCAGACTTTGTCTCAAATTTATTCACTTTTCTAAGTACATGTGCTTCATAAAGTCTCATATTGACAAATAGGATCAGAATACATTGTGCTAACCCCTAGCTCTCCTCTTAAAAACCTCACTGCTGTGCTGAAACCTCTTCTAAACCCCAGTGATAGCTATGTCTGACTGCCCCAACCAGCATATCTCACCCTGTTTCATTGCACCCTTTCCTTCCATTTCTCCTGCATTATCCTTTTCCTTTGTCTAGTTGACCTACTGCTTTGTATTTTTTTCCTCACAGTCCCCAAACTTCCCTTTATTTCACCTGTGGGAGTTCTAGTTGTCTTTTGACCCCACCTCTTCTATTCTTCCTAGCTTGTTCAGCTCACATTGACTCTTTGGAAACACTCCCCAGACTTTTAAAATCAATTGTTATATCCACAGGACATTTGTGATGACCCTCGTCTGATTGTGGGCAACATCAGCAATCATCAGTTGACCCAAGGGAGACTGGGGCACAAGCCCATGGTCTCTGCATTCTCCTGTTTGGCTGTTCAGGAGTCTCACTGGACAAAGGTATTGCCTCTCCTATGGGACCTCACTCAGTTTCCAACTTCTTGTCTTGTTTAATCATTTCATAAAAATTCAGCTCACAACTTTCTAGAATGTCTACTTCTTGAAGTCAGTATTAACTAGGTAACTTCCCTCCATTTTGTTATGAGATTTTTCACAAATTCAGAAAGCTGAAAGAATTTTACAATAAACACCCATACACTCAACTAGATTATACCATTAAGATTTTACTCTATATACTTTGTCATATATATTAATTGATCTTTTGTCACCTTCAGTGCTTTGACCCAATAGCTCTGCTTAACTGCATTCTCTGTACCTACTGAGGTATAAAGCTAGTAGGGGCCAGTAATAACCAAAATGTGACAAAGATGGAAATAGGTTTTTGAAGAGTTGTAATAAATTATTAAGAGAACAAAATTTTCTTTGGCATTTAGTTAGAGTTAAGGGCAATAAAGTATTGAATTGGGACAAAGTTAGAGCATTTTCTTCAGAAAAATAATTTTAACAGGTTAATGTGTAATTGTATAGAAATGTAGATTTTACTCAGGTTGTAAATAAAAAATATATAGAATCTACATAAAAACTCTAGGATGGACTTCTAGAAACTAAAACCATAGGAGACCTTGCATTTTGACTGTGGGGAATAATTTAACTCCCAAATGTCTGACCCCAGTCACTCTCTGTGTATTTAAGACAGACATGGTAATACTATCCTCAGTAAGAACTGAACTAGAAAAGCAACAGTTATGGAAAAAATGCCCTGCCTAGGACTTCCCAATTTAAATGGAAAGCAGGTGTATTTAGTGTGCTTCATGCTGCCATGTTGATTTGCTGAAAGTCAACTGTAATCTCAATGTTTGGATATGGTCTGATGAATGAGAGTTGAGTGAATATTCTCATATTTACAGGCAATTCCCAACCATAAGGAACAGGACTGGGACCCTCAAAAACTAGATAAATATGCTGGAATATTTCGCTTCCGTTTCTGGCATTTTGGAGAATGGACCGAGGTGGTGATTGATGACTTGCTGCCCACCATCAATGGAGATCTGGTTTTCTCCTTCTCCACCTCCATGAATGAGTTTTGGAATGCTCTATTGGAAAAAGCTTATGCAAAGTAAGGAGTGGGGTTGACTAACACATGAGGAAAGGAAGGCCACATATTTTTTTGGAAGTTTATTCTTTCCAAGCCCAAACCCCTTAGTTTAAATTGGGTAAGATCTCAGTCAGATCCAAGACATTGTTTTGGGCCTGAGAATGGTCATAAGAAATTCTAGATGAGAGAGAAATCAGCTGTTCTGGTTTATATTGACCCTTACCTGCTCCTATGTGTCCCTTCCTTCTGCTAATCTGCAAGAAGGCATTATGGCCTCCAATTTTCTCCTTCTCTAGAATTTCCCTGTAGAAGGAAGTTTCTGCATGGACTGTCCTTGACAGACATAGCCTAAGTCTAGAAACCACTGACTACAATCTTAAAATAACTCTCATGTCATACCTAGAGAAAATCCAGATGGTAAAGTTGAGCTGGAAAGGGACTGTTCTAATTCTTGGAACCAGATGTCCTTAACCTGGAAGAATACTTTTTCAAAGATAATCATGCATATTTGTTCTCAGGCTGCTTGGCTGTTATGAAGCCCTTGATGGTTTGACCACCTCTGATATCATAGTGGACTTTACTGGCACACTGGCTGAAACTGTTGACATGCAGAAGGGAAGATATACAGAGCTTGTTGAGGAGAAGTACAAGCTGTTCAAAGAACTCTACAAAACATTTACCAAAGGAGGTCTGATCTGTTGCTCCATTGAGGTTTGTATTCACCAAAAACAACCACTCTATGACCACGTCTGACAGAGGAAACTACAAAATTTAGTAAGGAATATTACCTTTACTTTGGAGATTCATGAAAAACCATTATGGGACTCAGAAAGCTAACAATATATATTAATCTTTGGCACGGGGTGAGGAACTTGAACTATTTATCCTTGTGTCCTAGTCATCATCATCCTGCTGGGAACCAACCCAGTATTTGAGCCAATGTCAGTAGCCTCTGCTAAATTATCCCTTCTGCCTCTGTTCCTAGATGTTGAGGTCATAGCATTTTTGTTCAAGGAGTAAACCAGTGGCATCAAATTTTAATGCTGTCTGTATGAATGTAGTACTTTGGGTAGTTTGAATATGAATTTTTTAAGTGAACTGTCATATTAAACTCTCTATTTCATTTCTTTTGTTCTGTGTCAAATTAGGTGCCTGGATTGTTTCTATCTGTATAGGGAGAAATAACTTAAACTATAACGGGTTAAATGAATGAAGGAAGAAGAGGAGCCAGCCTTTGTTTTTATTCTCCAGTTTTCTGGATCATTTATTTTTTAATTTAATTTAATTTTATTGCTATATTACATTCATCCCATGCTCTCCCCTTTTTCACCCTCCCAGTTTCCCCTTCCACAGTCAATCCTACATGTTGTCATGTCCATGGGTCATCCATGCTAGTTCCTTGGCTAAACTGTTCCCCCTCTTTGCCTCCTTCTCATCCTCCCCCCACCCTCCTCTCTGCACACTGAAAGTCTGTTCCTTGTTTCCATGCCTCTGACTCTGTTTTGCTTGTTTGTTTTGTTCATTAGTCTTCTGTATTGGGTGAGATCATATGGTATCTGTCTTTCACTGACTGAGGAGCCAGGCTTTGGGGTCCCAATTCTTGTGCTCTTATGTATCTTTCTTTGCTCTCAGTCTCCCAATCAGGAAGAACAAGAAGTTGAAACTGATTGGGGTCTAATGAAGGGCCATACCTACACCTTGACTGATATTCGGAAGATATGTCTTGGAGAGAGACTTGTGGAAGTTTTCAGTACTGAGAAGCTGTATATGATTCGCCTGAGGAACCCCTTGGGAAGACAGGAATGGAGTGGCCCCTGGAGTGAAATGTGAGTGTCAATCCACTTTGGCTATTACACTGCCAAAGCCCTATATTTCTCCCAAACCCATTACTCCAAACTGCTAGTGGGCTGTCCATGCTCAGTGACATCTATGGGCTCTTCTTAAGCATGAGGTCTTTGACCTAGCCAGGGGTGAGATAAAGCATGTTCAGTCTTCATGCATTGTGTTGCTTTGGCATACTGCTTACTGTAGCAAGTCAGTGGCAAACATAAGGGCTTACCTTTTTTATTCATTTACCTTAAGTTCTGAAGAGTGGCAGCAACTGACTGCAGCAGATCGCAAGAACCTGGAACTTGTCATGTCTGATGATGGAGAGTTTTGGTGAGGAAAAGTTTTCTGTGCTAAGGGAATTGTGGCTTCTATATAGAACTAAAGGGTTAGGTATTAACAACCATCTGCATTTCTTTCCTATACTCATGCCATTCAGGATGAGCCTGGAGGACTTTTGCCGCAACTTCCATGAACTGAATGTCTGTCGCAATGTGAATAACCCCATTTTTGGCCGTAAGGAGCTAGAATCAGTGGTTGGATGCTGGACTGTAGATGATGATCCCCTGATGAACCGTTCAGGAGGCTGCTATAACAACCGTGATACCTTCCTCCAGAATCCTCAGGTTTTGTTTTTTTTTCAGAGTATTTTTTAAAATTGTATTGTTGTTGTATTATATCCATCCCCTTTTTGCTGCCCTCTGTCCCCCTCCCCACCCACCCATTCCCCCCAAAGTCAATCCCACCTGTTGTCCATGTCCATGGTTCCTTTATACTAGGTTCTTGTCTAAGCTGCTCCCCTTTCTTGCCTCTGCCTCCCCCCTCCCTCCTCCCCCCAACCCCTTTCCCCCTGACCACTGAAGGCCTATTCCTTGTATTCATATACTTG